>CM051270.1:39973241-40190741 GCA_027921565.1 Artemia sinica
AAATTTGGTCTATGGTGGATCGGTTTTGACGGAAGCCAGCTTGATATTCAGGGATTAAGTGTCTTGTCAGGTTTCTGATCCGATCAAGGAGAATTTTCGTAAGGATTTTAGCTGGTTGGCAAGTAAGCGATATGGGTCTGTAGTTTTCGCAGTTACTTTTAGATCCTTTCTTGTGCAGGGACATTATGACAGATTTCGACCAAGACTCGGGGAAGTATTTTATTTCCCATACAGCTGTTACTATTTTGTGGTACAGATCAACGACGATATCAGATTCCACTTTTAGCAGTTCTGCCTGTATACCGTCTATTCCGGGTGTCTTATTTGACTTGAGGGATTTGAGTGCGGCTTCTACTTCTGACCTTAAGGGTGGTGGGGGTGGTTCCTCATCTCTGTGTGCTGGGAACTTTCGAAGCACTTCAGGATCTGGGTTTACTGTGAGATTAAGATTTTCCTGGAAGTTTTCTTTCCAGCGATCTCGGATTCCGGCACAAGTAGTGATTTTGTGTCCATTTTTATCTAAGAGATCGAGGCACTTCGCTTCTTTGCGGTTTGTCAGCTCTCTGGCACGTTTGAACATGAGGTGTGAGTTACCCCTACGGGAGTTCTCCTCACACTGCCGGCATTTTTCAGTAATCATGTTTTTTAGTGCTTGGCGGGTTTTCTTCTCAATTTGACGTTTAAGGTTTTTGAATCTATACTTGCTTTCTCGATCTTGCTTGTTTTGGAGAGTTCGTTTCTCGGTACACATATCAATAATCTCCTGGGTAATCCATGGCTTGTCTTCTGCAGATTTACGGCCGAGGACGAGCTCAGCTGTCTCGCATACGGCCAGGCTGCTTTGCGAAACAAGTAGATCGATGTCGGCTGGACTCAGCAGATCAGGTGTTTCTTGCAAGGTCTTTGACAGTCGTTCGTTGAGCTGCATTCTGTACTCTTGTCTCGTCTTAAGGTCTTTAAGGGCTTCTATCCGGAATCTTGGAACTTTTTGTTTCGACTTGACAACGGCCTTTAATCTTAGGCGAAGCGATGACATGAGGAGATTGTGATCACTATCAAAGTCCCCACCTCCTAGCGTCACTGTGTCTGTGAATGAAGATTTCCATCGGCTGGATACCAGTATATAATCTATCATGTTGGCAGTCCTTCCATCGGGGGACCACCACGTGACTTTTCTCTTTCGTCTGTGCTTGAACATTGTGTTTGTGATAAAAAGCTCGTTATCTCGGCAGAATTCAGTGAGTCGTTCTCCTCTGCCGTTGATCTGTCCGATCCCGAACTTGCCCCGTTTCCGCTATTGTCACTCCCCACGATGGCATTGAAGTCCCCGAGGACTAACACGATGTCTTTCTTCGGAATGGTGTCGACAAGGCTCTGGAGCTGAGAGTAAAAATCTTCCGACTCTTCGTCCGACCTTGATGAATCCGGAGCATAGACCTGTACCACGGAGAGGTTTTTGAACTTGCTTTTGAGTCGGATCATCATTAATCTCTCCGAGACAGACACCACTGATAGAAGAGATTTCCTTGCTGCTTTTGTCAGCAAAAAGCCGACTCCTTGTCTGTGTGTTCCGTCTTGTCTTCCAGAAAGCAGGAGGGTTGCGTCTCCTATCTGTTCTTGGCTGATACCTGGTAGATGAGTCTCTGAGAGGCCGATGATGTCCCAATTGTAACGGTTTGCTTCACGGAGGAGCATGTCTTTCTTTCCTGGTTTCGAAAGTGTCCGAAGATTTAACGTGCCGATTCTGGTTGTGATTTTCTTAGATAAAACCGGTCTAGCGTCCGTTTGTGACGGACTTATCAAACGTTGCCTTGATTCGTTTCCAACGCTGTTGGCTGTCAATACATCGGTTGCCCCGGATGCGGTAGCTTGTCCGTCGGTTTCCCCGGACGCGGTAGCTTGTCCGTCGGTTTCCCCGGACGCGGTAGCCCTATTTCGTGTTCTCATTGATTGCCTATTCATAATTCATAAAGAGGAAAAGTTTCTTGGCTAGCTTTTGAAGCAACGGCAAGCCAATCCTCTCTGCTTCTAGCCGGGACCGTTGACACCCTCGAGTGTGTCTTCCGCTCTTCGCAGTTGTCCTCGCTGGGAGGATCATCCCACTTGGCATCACGGCGTCACCAAGCCATTTATCCCATTACTGGGGGTGAGTTTAACGTCTTCGGGACATATCCACGCGCCGGTGGGCCCAGCAAGATCGCTATCAGAGGGGCTCACCTCCTCCTCTGTCCGTATTTATATCCCCCAGACAAGGGTGCACCGGCTATTTAAGACCCCCAGAGACTGGGTCCCCCCTTGGTCCGCGCCCTCTTATTTAATATTCGAGGGTATCCTCCATATCTGAAGGATGTTCCCCTATCCGCCACCTGGGGACGCGCCTGAGTTGCTTGGGGGAAGCACCTGAGAAGTTACTCAGGAATCTCAGGAAATAGATTCCTGAGTAAGATATATATATATATATATATATATATATATATATATATATATATATATATATATATATATATATATATATATATATATATATATATATATATATATATATATATATATATATATATATATATATATATATATATATATATATAGAACAGCACACCGAGCCTCATTGTGAATTTCGGACCCTGGACAAGAAGAAAAAAATTCCGAACGGAATGAGGATGTTATTAGTTTCTTAACATATTCAGCCTGTCTAGTATTATGCTCGTGGATTTCTTGGATGAAGATATCTTTTTTCTTAAAGAAGTCAGAAAATCTACAACCATAAGATAAGCCTAAGATGTAGCATAAATTAGTCCTACCGGCCTACGGTCAAATTGACTTTGGAAAGAAGAGATCCGGTTTTATGCGATTTGAAAACTCTCAACACAACCACTAACTGTGAAAGAGCAGGCAACAGTAAGGGAGTTCACAAATAAGATGCTCAACCACCTGACCACCTTTGGATTGAATGACTATCAAATCAAGCAGAAAAGGATGATCACATTTGTTGCTAATAACATAAAAACCGACATTTGGACCATTTATCGATGGACCAACATGATTAAGTGATACCAACACAAGAACCAAGTTCCTTTTTAAACCAACTCGTTTTCGACAAGTAAAATGAAATTGTCAGCATAGACAAATTGGCTATTGCTGAGGTCACTATAAAAATAAGAAGGCTTGAGATTACATAGGTAGGTAGCACAAAATTGAACTTGCGGGTTCTCTTTTGCCTCGGATCACATAGCAAAGTGATAAGGATTTCAAATCATAAGGACAGGCACAGGTTACTGAAGGACAGTTTTTCGTTAAGAGATGAGATAAAGAAGATACCGAGTCAGTCAGCGGTATAGTGTGTTAGATAAAAGTTGGGAGTTTTGCTGCAACAGCTTGCCAGAGTGGTGACTGGAAAAGACAGTGTTGAAATTCGCTTAAAATTCAGTAGACAGTTACCTACCACCAAGGAGATCTTTCCTCGGAACTTCAGTCCAGGCGCTAACAGTCTGGAAAGTTTCATAGTTCGATGAACCCTGAATTTAAAATTCGAAGCCTGTTGGCACTGTGACATTGACAGCCAGAGAGGTACTATCGATTGAAGATAGATTCATTAACTGTAACTATGTGCCTACTTAATATCATGCGGTTCGGGAAACTTTTGTACAGAAGGTAAGCGAGGCTTGGGAAAGGCGTACGTGTCTGAGAATTCGTCCCCTTGACCTAACGTACTTATCTCACAGGTTCAAACAGATCTGAACAATACCCTGCAAAGACTGAAGAAGAGGCATACAAGTAAAAAAAAACAGTGTTCTAATGTTCCATTGGCCCAATATACTTGCCCCATAATATTCAAGCAGATCAAAGAAAAAAGCCTGCCTAATTTTCACCTGAAAGATAGCAGCGGGTGATGGTGCAGGTGGGGCCGGTGGTTTACTTGTGCCTCAACCCATTCAGACTGAAAGTCCTTGCAAGATTCTGGTTGAAACAAGGTGCCATTACCCCATTTTGTGCCTCCTACCATATAAATTGAAATCCTTCTATTTTTCTAAGTTAAGCAGGGTGCTATCTGCCTAAATTCCTGATAAAAATTTAGTAGCGAAGGATGAATAATGGGTTTGCACCGAATCCGAAAATAACTCAGATCAAGTCATGATTTTGCTCGTTTTGCAAGTCATGAATCAAGTCATGATTTAGCTCGTTTTGCACCATGTCAGTCTGCAACTTGCGGACTTGGCTAATTTTTGGAATAGGCCAGGACTCAGCTTGTTTTTGCACCAAATCAATGAAACTTTACGGTTTTGAATTATCTTTTTCTCGCACCGAGTCAGTCTGCAGCCATATTACAAAAATCTACAGTTTAAACATAGCTCGTTTTTACACCTAAGTCGTCCAAGCCTTGGACTTAATTCGTTTTGGCGCCAAGTCAGGAATTATCTTTTTTTAGCATCAAGTTTGCATGGTCCACTATTTTGCTCTTTAATCGTTCTAGATTAAACATCCTTGTACAATCCCAATTAAAATTAGAAACGAAATGCCAACATTTCTGCTAAAGTGTTCGTGATGGATATGGATGGCTCAAAGACTCGATATATTGCTCCCAATCATAAAGCTTTAAATTACTTGCATGATTCCAGACTTCATAGGATAGAGCAGACCCATCTTTTCTAATAAAATATTTTTGTGAAGAACGGATTGTTTGCGTGTTTTGGGGTCCTTGTCCCTGGGGCTGCGGGGGTCATGTTCCCTTGGAGGCATATATTGTAATAGCCCCCAGAATATAAATTGAGGTATAGCTTAATACTTTTGTCGTATAGTTACCGAACAATGGCAAATCGTCCGCCGACAATAGAAGTAATAGGAAATTGCTACAACACCAAAAAGAGCCTCTAGTGCCCTCAAGTGAGTGGTACGGATCAAGTTGACTAACATTGTTCAAGTGTATATTATAGAGACAAGGGACAGAAGCTAAATAACTGGGACACAGTTCACATAGCCAAATCTTCTTTCCAAATTGTAGTCACTAGGATCCATTTAAAGGTATTTTACTTAGACGAGTGGCAAGAGCAAGCACAAGCTACCTAGCTTAACTAACTAACTTTATAAGGTCAGTGGCAAATCCAGAGAAGAGGGGAGACACCACCACCCTTCGCCTCGAGTACAGTTTAAATTTAGAAAAAAAATTACCTGTATTTATAATACTCAGTTTACTCAGGCTTAAGTGCCTTCTAATTATGTACAGTTTTCATATACGAGGTCGTTGAGCAAAAATAAAGAAAGATCTAAATTCTAGTCTACAAATCTGTCGAGCAAAAAGCATAGGCAAAAGTTTATCCAACCAGCCCCACCCACACTCCCATATCCTGGATCGACTACTGTCTGTTTTTCTATTGAAATATCTTCTCACAAACATTAGTTTAAGGCCCTTTGATTAGCTGTCTTAACCTGTCAAAATTCATATATAAAACCAATTTTGTTGAATTTCTATCAAGTTAATTCAGCCAAAATGTCTATATGTATCGACACGACACGGCATAAGTTCGAATAGAGGGCCAATTTTTGTGGGAAGAATTCGAATTTTCTTTGAACATACCATGCAAAACCCTTTCAAGATTTAGGAGAGCACTCTTGTCAATATTCTCGTTGCCGCTCATCTCTTTCAATAAATTTCTAAGTTCTTCCTGAAATTAATAAAAAGGATTATCAGACTTGTTAGGGTATCATGAGCAAGTTAAATATCGTTCAACATAAAGAACAGTAACAAAAGTTGAAGCAACTGTTGCGGTGCAATTTCACTCCCTGGTTCACATCAATTGTTCGGGTGAAATCAAAACCGATGATCATTTATTGCACGGCTGAACCAACGCCATCTCTATATAGACTCATTTAGTTTTTTCAAGCAAGTGATTTTAAATATCACATGGCCTGATTCTGCTCTACGTATACATGTCAGAGGAACAATTCAGAAACCTGGAGGAGGCAAAGATCATCTCCGTGTTTGAAAAGATATTAAGAAGAGTCTGAAAAAGCTTGCTTTACAAGCAAATGCGAAAATTGCAATTAATAATGGATTACTTGGCGCCTGTTAGGTTTTAGATATATATATATATATATATATACTTATATATACTTATGTGTATATAATATATATATATATATATATATATATATATATATATATATATATATATATATATATATATATATATATATATATATATATATAATATATATATATATATATATATATATATATATATATATATATATATATATATATATAATCACCCCCCTTTCGAGTAAGTCTTGTTTAATGATGTTAAAAAAAAAAAATTGAGTTCGGGCATATCGCCAAATTATATAATGAATATTCCAGGATCCCAAGCCAAGTTCGACCAAGCTAATGAGCTCCAAAACGAAAAATTACAAGGCCGTATCCAGGGGGGGGGGGGGGTTACCCGGTTTGAACCCCCCCCCCCGAAATTTTTGACAGAGTCGAAAATTAGTAAAACCTTAGTAAAAATTAGTCGAAAACCGAGTCGAAAATTAGTAAACCCCCTCCCCCCCCAAACAAAAATCCTGGATCCGTTCTTGAAAAATTAGACCGACTACTTAGTAAGCAGGGTGATTTAATAACTGCAGTTAACAATTTGTCTTCTGAAATACAGGAGTTAAAGAATGAGGCTTTAGAAAGAGATAGAAAAATAGCCGAATTAGAAAGGTCACTGGAAGAGCAAAAGCAGAAGAACTCGTTGCTCGAGCGTCAAATGCCACCAATTGAAGTAAAAGAAAGAAGTTCGAACTTGATCATACACGGCTTACCGACGGATATTAATCCGAATTAATCCCTTGAAGCTCACGTGAAAGACTTACTGAAGAGTACCTAAAAATTGACTCATCTGTGTCAATTAACAAATGTTTCCGCTTAGGAGGAAAAACTGTCAATATAACGAATAGACGTCGTAATCAAAGTCAGTCACGTAAACCGGCAGTTAATCCAGTGCTAATTAGGCTCAGGAATGAAGCTGAAGCTTATCTAGTTATGCAAAACGTATCCAAGCTTAAGGGCTCTGGAATAAAAATTTGCACGAACCTTCCTCCAGCACTTAACGCTTTACGCACAGGATTCCTCACTAAAGCAAAAGAGATGAAGGAGTCCGGAATGATTATTGCTTTTCGGGTTAAAAATAAAGGAACCCACGTATGGCTTGAGATAAAAAAAAATGGTTCAGTGATATGGGAGAGAGCTGATCAATAACTGAATAGGATAGAAGTAATCTGAGTTTAGATTTATAAGATTTTGTGGAGTATTTTGTTTATTTTGTGTTTAGTGTTCTGGTTGTTAAGTTAGTTGATAATTTATGATTGTTTGAGGATTATGACTATCTTATTTTCGGAGGCCCGTTCGCAAAAGTATCGTAATGAGTATTATGTGTTTTTTTCTTACTTTGTTTTTTTTTGTTATCAAAACTGTTATATTTAATTTCCTTACTTTGTGCCACACTATTCCTGATTTTTCTTATATAAGGTTTTCATGTTATAAAGTTCTAGTTTTTTGTTTATGTTTGTCTCTTTCAGATGAAATTCTGGTTACAATTGTGTCTCCTTTGACTCTCCGTATGGTTGGTCACTTTTTGTCAATAAGTATACCCAGCATCGAGATAATGGATGATAAGACTCCGTAATTTCGAGGAGCTCCCCCTAGATATAGGTAAAATGTTTGAGGATTTATGCAAAGATGACGATGTTTTTGATATGATGGTTCATTCTATCCCAAAAAATAAATATCTACTCCCCACCCAAGTTTTAAATAAAGGTCCTAATTTAAAAATGGCATTTTTGAACTGTCGCGGGTTACTAAATATTTTTGATCGAATATCCCTGTTTATTTCTCATCATAATATAGATGTCATCGCCTCTTATGAACCATTTTTAAATGATTCGACAATGACATTTATTAATAAACAGGATTATACTTTTTTTTCATAAGAATCGGATTAATAAAAAACAGGGAGGGGTAGATTTTTCATTAAATCAACAATTCAGTCAGATCTGGTGAGTGAATTTGATCACCTACATCTTGAAATGGCGTTTGAATTTTTGGCAGTTAAAATAGATGTAAATGGTATGAAAATTTTGTGTTGTGTTTTTTACCGGCCTCCAAGTTCTTCTGCTTCAAAATTCATGGAACTTCTTGATGATTTTGTGCTTATTGCTTCAAAAAAGTATCCAAAAATAGTTATCATGGGTGATTTTAATATTGATTTATGTAATTCTAATAATTCAAGTGGTAATTTCCACGGAATCTCTTCTGACGGGGCTGACTTGTTATCAATTTACCTGTCCAGTGGTCTCTTACCAGATTATGGAGTCCCAACAAGAATAACGAAAGATTCTGCTTCCCTTATTGATAATTTGTTTACGAATCTGGAACTAAAATCTAGTGATGTGGTTATTGAAGATTTTTCAGACCATTTAATGCTAGTCACCGACCTTCACTTGATTACAGAGTTTAATAGGCCTACTAAAAGAAAAATGAGAATGACTAATAGAAACTCCTTGAGTAAACTTAAACTATTGCTTTCTTCAAGTGATTTTTCTTCTTGTTTAGAGTCTTCGGACCCTGATTTTGCTGCCGAATTTTTTGTGAATCAGTTTAAACGTTGTTTCAATAATGCTTTCCTTCTCCGCCAAATATCAAGAAGAAATACTATAAAGCCGATTAAGCCTTGGATATCTCCTGGATTGCTGGTATCAATAAAAAATAAGAATATATTTTATAAGGCACACTTAATGCATCCATCTGAAGTTAAATTAGCTGAATTTCGCAGATAAATAAATATTTAACAAAAATTTTAAGATCAGCAAAAAGTCATTACTTCGCCGAAGCAGAGGGGTCCCCCAAGAAGACATGGGAAATAATTAATAAGTGCTTAGGAAAGCATAAGACCCATGATCTTCCTGATGAATTAACAGCTGAAGATGGAATTAAACTTGCTACAGGGAAAGTGGAAGTTATCAATGCATTAAATATACACTTTGCAAAAATTGGCGAGGAAACCGCGTCAACTGCTGGAAACAACCTGGCCCGTCACCTGGATAATGAAACTGGAGAGGACTTTCAATCATATCTACCCCCGTCTCACAATTGCTCCATTTTTCTTACTCCTGTAACTCCGGATGAACTTTTACTTACAACAAACCTTTTAAAGAATGAATCTTCTGAAGGGATTGACGGGTCATCGACTAATCTGATTAAGTGCATAGCACCAAATATTGCAATCCCGCTTTCCCATGTGTTCAACTTCTGTTTTAAAACCGGAAGATTTCCTTCTTGTTTCAAGTTTGCAAGAATTATCTCTTTGTATAAAGGAGGAGACCCGAAGAACCCAACAAACTATCGGCCGATTTCGATCCTGTCTACTTTTGGGAAGTTGCTTGAAAAGTGCCTATATAACCACTCAGTCAGCTTTTTAATGAAATCTAAATTTTTTAGTACGATGCAATTTGGGTTCCGGAAGTCTCACTCTACTGAGCATGCTATTATGGCAATGACTCAGTTTGTTCATGACGCCCTCGACAAAGGTGATATTCCTGCTACAATTTTTATTGACATTAAAAAGGCATTTGATACGATTTCCCATAAAATATTGCATACTAAACTTGATAACTGATAACTTGATAACTAAACTTAGTAATGTCATGCCTAAAAAACCTAAATCAGAATGTAGACGGAGGTGATACTTCTTCCTCATCAGTATCTCAATCTCAGTCAGTCGGAGTCCCACAAGGCTCTATTTTGGGTCCACTCCTATTTCTTATCTATGTTAATGATATCAGTAATAGCATCAAAGATATTGGCCTTAACATATTATTCGCCGATGACACGGCTTGCAACGTCAGCAGCCCCGACTCTAGATCTTTGAAGCTTAGGTTAAAATCAGCACTGTCGAGGCTTATTTCGTGGTTTTTGAGAAATAAATTGACTATTAATTGTACTAAGACAAAATTCATCATCTTCTCTCGTACTGGGAAAACAGTACCGGAAATTATGATGATTAATATTCAAGGCCTACCCATTGAAATTGAAAGAGTTGATGATATTAAATATCTCGGGATAATACTGGATTCAAGTTTATCATTTAAAAGCCATGCAATTTATCTTCAAATGAAACTGGCAAGAAATATTGGAATGATGAATCATATGAAATTTGTTTTGCCGTTTTTTGCCCTGAAATCTCTTTATCATTCTCTAGTGCATTCATACATAAATTCCTGTCCAATTATTTTTTTGAATACTTTTAACTCATATTCTTCCTCTTCAGAGGCAACAAAATAAAGCTCTACGTCTATTGAAAAATTGCCTGCCTAGCCCGTTTCCTTATCCTGGTAAATTGTCAACAAAAAGTATGTATCAAATTTTAAATATCCTTCCACTGGAATTTTTCTCTTCTTTCCATTCTGTTCTCTATATGATTAAACACGTTCAAGGTCTTTTGCCTGAGTATTTTTCTTTGCATAATAGATTTTTTCAGGATGATAATCAGGTTTTGCATGCATATTGGACCCGTGGCAGTTCTGTAGTCCGTGAGGCTTTAATAAAATCTGAAAGGTCCCGTTTTTCACCAAGGCACAGTATTACATGTAATTGGAATAAATTTCATAGTTTTATAGATTTGAATAATTCGTTTGTTAATAATAAAATTAGATTAATGAATCCCTTAATCAGTAATTATTAATTTGATTTATTTTCTGGGGTGGATGCTCCTCATTTCCTTTTATTTATTTCGTTATTTTGATTTTATTCGGATTTTGTTTGTTGTTACCGTACGGAGAGTTGAAGAGCAATCTTTTTATTCCAGTATCTGGAGATAGTATTATTTATTTATTGTTGAGTGTATATAAACCCACACACGAGTTATTCTCACTGTGGGTCATTAATTTGAGAGTTTTGTTAAAACATTTTTTATTGATTAATAAAGAACTTAAATTTGAACTTGATAAACAAATGAAACCCAAAACGAACAGAAATAACAAAAAATAACCGAGTCAAACTCAAAACAAGCAGAAATTAACATGAGTAGGGGTCAAACCCCTATGATTCAAAAACCCCTATGCCTTCCCAAGGCCAGAACATAATTTGCACTTTACTGCAAAAATATAAATGTTTTTACTTCTATAACTTTAATAAATCAAATAATATTAACATTTTGATTGCTAAATATCAGTATATGTACATTAAACTGACAATGCACATTCACTGCCTTGGTCCCAAAAAAAAAAAAAAAAAAAAAATAGTACATTGTACCCACATCGATCTTTACTATAAAAACGTCAAGCCTTCCAATCACTTTCAACTATTAAAAAGGGCACTAGATCTTTCAATTTCCAATCCAAAGAGCCCTTTTTGATTTTCTACGACAACACTTTCTATAAACACCTTATATGCCGCCAGGGCATAAATTGCAACTCTTGCCCTGAGGGCTGTGAGGGGGTTGTCATCCTCAAAGACCTGTTTCCCAGAACTTTCAACTACGTCAAAGAAAAAGGCCATCTCAAAATTTTTATTGGATGTGTTTGGGGAAATGGCGGGCGTGAGATGGGCGTTAGTTGCTCTCCAATCACTTTCAACTATTAAAACGACGCTAGCGCTTTCAATTTCCATTCGAATGAGCCCTTTTGAAGTTTCAATGACAACGCTTTCAATAAAAACCTTGCATGCCGCCAGGGCACAACTTACAACCCTTGCCTTGAGGGCTGTGGGGGAGTGTCTTCCTCAAAAACATAATTTCTATGTGGAAATCAACTACGCTGAACAAAATGGCTATCTCAAAATTTTGATTGGATGTGTTTGGGAAAATGGTGGGCGTGGAAGGGGTGTTAGTTGCCCTCCAATCACTTTTGACTATTAAAAAGGGCACTAGCCACTCCAATTTCCAATCGAATGAGCCCTTTTCGAAATTTCTACGACAACTCCTTCGATACGAAGTGCCCCGGTCTAAGACCAAGAAACCAAAAAAAAAAAAAAATAATACATTGTGTCCACATCGTTCTTTATTTAGGCAGCGCTATTGTGCTGCCTATGATACTTGAAAGTCGACTTCTTATCTTTTAGAGATTTTAGGGCCAAAGCATTCAATAGATATTTCACTTATAAGCATTTTAGATGTAAAAAAAATTATGCAACAAAAAAACGTGCATTGTAATTTAAAACTATATTTAATTTTTCAAAAGGAAATTTCATTTATTTTTTATTTTCTATGCTCAAAGACTGAACCAAGTAAAAAAACAAACTTGAATGAAGGATTTGTGCACTGATTTTAAAACTTTCAATGTACCACGTTTTCTTAATGTCTTCTGTTTTTTTATTACAGCCTTAACAAATTTAGCTTATAAACGAGCCATAGAGAATAATTAATGCTTAATAGGTTGTTGTATGCGACCCCTTTCTGAAAACTCTTGGCAAACCGTGAAAAGCCTAAAATCCGCTCTTTGTTTTTCCGTTTTGCCAAGTACCTACTAAAATTGCCACCATGGACAAAAATAGTTTTCTGATTCGGTGCTATAACCTAGCCGACCCAAATCTAGCTGTTGAGAAACTAATTAGCCGGCAAACAATAAAACAAGTAATTTTAAGGCACGAGTGGGCAAGTTTAGTTGTTTAATTATATTTTCTCTCTCTTTTCCTTTTTTCCTTCTTTTTTCCTTCCAGAAGTTGTCTTCTTCTTAAAATGCCATGCCTTCTGGAGTCCACTTCGGTCTCCTTTTGGCTTCACGACGATTTTCAATCTACAGGGGATGATGGGTCAGGAATAAGTGTTGCTACCATCTATGTGAACTACTCGCAGATATTGTTATGTCTTAGGAAATCGAAAATACCTTTGTATAGATGTCTTTCAGTGTTAGCTGGTAGGCTTGAGAGCAGCAACACGTTAGTGTCAGGCTGGAGCTTTGCCTCGCTGAAGATTCTCCTAATGTTGATTACTTCTTGCTGGATGCATTCACATTCAAAAATCAGGTGGTTCAAGGATTCTGGAAATGAGTTGCAAAAGCTGCAATATGGATCGGCTCGTTTATGCCAAATAAACTCCTCTTTCCTCAGGATCAAAGAGCTGCTTTTGATTCTATAATAAAGAATGTTATCTGTCCGTGATGGAAATAAGGATGGAATGGGCATTTTGTTTTTGAAGGAACTCTTCTTCTGAGTATCAAATTGAGATGAATTGGATTATTCAAGGAGCTACTAGCTAGCTGGTCTGCTACCTCATTATATTTGATGCCTTGGTGGCTGTGGATATGCTGAAGCTTGACTTCAATAAGGCTATTTTGGAGACTGATTAATTGATCTCTGATTGTCCTCAGGTCTGTATTCTTAGCACTCCAATGGATATTATCAATGAGCTGAAGGGCGCCTTTGGAGTCTGAGAGCAAAACTACTCTTTTGGAAGCCAGTGGATTAATATTGATGGCCTTTAAAGCTTTTTTTATTGCCGATAGCTCTGCAGTTAGGTTGGAAGTATTCTCTGGAAGTCTGGTTTTTATATTCAGTGCATAACTTGGGATAACAGATGCAGAGCTGCATTTGCTGCCTTTAACCGAGCCATCAGTGTAAATTTGGAGAGAATCTGAATACAAAGTAGTCATTTTCTCATGAAAAAGGGTCTGAATTTGGATTGGAAAGAAATTTGTCTTTTGCGAGGGTATCAACTCTAGGTAATTTCTGAGACCACACTGGCTAATCATGATAAACAAAAAATCGCGAAGAAAGGAAGAAAACGATTTTTTTTTTCGTTTTCTTCCTTTCTTCGCGATTTTTTGTTTATCAGCTCTAGGGAAACACTTGGAGCATTTGCCATGCTGGGGGGACAAGAAAACGACTGAAACAGGATGAGTCAAGTTTCCCAGGTGGGACAAGCTCGTTAAACGTTTTCCATGACCTTAGAGATGTCAAACTATGAGAGATACCATCTTTGGTAAAAGTGAGCCTAAAAATATCATGCTCGTGACCTATCGCTTGTATCTTACTGTAATATTTGATAATCAGCGTATTCCGTCTTTTTAAAATAGAGGGCAGGCCGGTTATTCACTTTGTTAGAGGGGCACTGAGCATGAAGACCTAGGTCAATTTTGCTAGCCATATTTTGGATTGTTTCTAATTTGGCAAGGCTAGTCTTACTACATTCTTCATATGCTTCAATGGCATACTCAATCTTTGAACGAATAAACCTCTTGTAAAAATCAAAGAGTATTTCTTGGGAACTGGCCCACTTTGACCCCGCTAGGCGCTTAAGGATAAGTAACCTTTGCATATATGAATTTTTTTTTACACAATTGATTTGATTTTGCTAAGTCAGTCTTGGATCCAGGTATACTCCTAAAATTTAGGGGCTACGGCATATTTTATTTCCACATTATTGACGAATAATTTTGGCGGTATGATGAAATTTTTCCTGTGGAATATGATTGCATTTGTCTTAGACTTGGAGATAGGTAGGAAAAATGCAGCAGAAAAAGTTGCTAGTTCATCTAATGCCAAGTTAATACTATTGGCAATAATATTTACATCTCTACCTGCTGACCAAAGAACTAAGTCATCTGCAAATTCAAGCTTGGATATTGAATCACTGCTGAATTGAAGCTCACTTAAAACTAATGAGATGGTCAAAAGCTGATTCAAAGTCAACTGAGACTGCTATCATGATCTCACCGCTATCTATGGTATTTCTCGCAGCTGTTTCAAGCTGGATTACATTGTCTACAGTATTACGCTCCTTACGAAAGCCAGACTAGGAGTTAGGTAGAATTCTATTAATTTCCACAAACCATTCTAACCTCCTATGTAGCATCTTTTCAAAAAGTTTTCCAAGCACTGGTAGTAGTGAGATAGGCCTGTAGGAATTGATTAAATCTACAGTATTGGGGTGTATGTACGGGTGTCACCACTTATTGATGCAAAAATCGCGCAAAAAGGTTGCTATGCCACTTACTCGAAGGGGAGAACCCCTTGTCGGCCCAAATGTTAGTGGGATTTCCGCTCTTACCCCAACGGTTCCGTAAATATCGGGTTTTGTACTACCCTATTTACAGTATACCCTGTCCCAGGGTACGATAACGCGATCGAGTGGTCAAATGGCCACTTTCTAAAGCCAAGTGTACCCGCCTTGGGTTACGGCTAGAAAATCTCTTAACTCTCTCCTTGGAGGTAACAAACCTCCCTGTCAATATAATAATGACGGTACCTCGTAGCTCTATTCCTACCCTGCCTGGGTTACGGAAACTAGTGCACAGTTTGTAGAAAATACCTTACTTGTATTCTTCCAAAAGGGTCACAATAATCCCACATAAATCTATGTCCCCGAACGGGGTCTAAGCGCACGCTAAAACAAAATAACATTTTTCACACAACTGTTCATACGGGTGGACCTTCGCTTGGCCCAGCCAATCAGCTACATCCCCATTCAAACCCAATTCTACCTCTTAGATTTATCTTTCAATGACTCCCAAACCAGGAAGTACCAAAAATAAAACTTAGTTTAAAGCTTACTTATTGCAAAACCACCATCGCTTAGTAACGGGAATTTAACCTGTCTTTTGCAATTATACTATAAGCAAATGTAATTAAGAAAACGAAAACAGGTCATTTATCTAAAAGGAAAAGAAACAGAGTGGAACCCCAACACCTCCCCCGTAAGATAAATGACCGCCCACGCGCTACCTTGGTCCACCCTTACAAACATAAACACTTAACTTCAACTTTACAAAATCCATTTGCCTTCTCTCTTCCACCAGTGTCTGTGCTACTACTTTCACCGCTTGGCTCTGGATCGGTCGTCATTGACACGTCTCTACTCTAGGACCACCATGGTCTAAATCGTATAGCCTCCGCATTAGGTTTTGAAAGTTGAAGTCCCCAAGATTCGTAGACAATGATTGTGCGCAGCACAATAGAAAAACAAAAAATTTTCTCGCTCTCACGAATTTACATTTGAGAGGAGCAGAGAATCAGTTTCTGGCACATATAATGATGCCAGCCATCATGAAAAATTGGCTGCACTAGCCTCTTAATTTCCATCTGTGGAAACAACCCCACATCTCAATAAAAGAGTAAATTGCCCCTTGGCATAATTTCAAATAATCTAAGGCCGAAAATGCAAAGGCCTGTGAAAACGATAAGGGTACTGGAAATGAAGTAAAATTTTTCGCGAACAATGAATAGCCTTTTTTCTAGGTTCCCTCCCCTGGGATAATTAACTGAAGAATATACGTTGATGCTAATTGAAGATGAAACTTAGATACATCTCCCACTGAATACAATTTGCCAGAAATAATTGTCGGCTCCCATGAAGAATAACAGCTATGAATAGGGTTACTGGACAAAGGTTCGGGTGAAGTATGAAGTGACTGGGAGAGAGTATCCCCCAAGGACTCCAGATCAGAAAGGCAAAGCCTCGGTAAAGGGATCACAACTTGTCCGCTAGTTATGCATTGAGGAAAAGGGCTATCTTTCACGACTTTTACAGGAGATCTTCCCCGAGAGATTCCTCCCCCTCATAAAGGAACAAACCCTCTTTTGAGTTGATCAGACCAATATCAGATTCCTTCCCAAATTTTTCCAATCCGACTCGACATTCCATATCTCCCAACTTTCCCCCAACCCGTTGTAGGTCATTCATCTCTCTTTTGTAACAATCTTGTTTTATTCCCCATGGGTCTTTGACCTCTTTTTCTCCCTTATTATTTATGTTATCAAGGCACAGCCCATTCAACATTTAATTTTTCTCCCTATTATTTATGTTTTCAAGGCACAGCTCTTTTTTACACTCCTCTTTTCATCTCTACTTTTCTCAATTTTGTCATTCGCGCAAAATACTAAATCATCGTTAAATCTGATTTGGACTCCAGTGTCCACCATCTTTGACTGCATAACTTCATTGTAGCTCCGTTTAATATTTCTTTTCTCTCTTTTAGTCTTCTTTATTCTTACCGCCGAAACAAATAGTTCGTTATCAAATGGGAACTGAATTCTGACATTTGGTTTTTCATATTGTACTAAAATTTCCCGGACTTTGCGAGGAAAAGCGCGTACAATAAATTTCGTCTCCTTATTCTCCTTATCTCTCCACGCCCTGGGGCCGTAATGAGAAAACCATACTCCAGTTTTATAAATCACATATAAGACCCCATATTGACTATGGGCTCATCGTCTATGGTGCATGTGCAAAGACCCAGATGCAAAAAATTGAAACAACACAAAATGATATAATACGTCTCATATTTGGTCTTAGGAAACCCACAAGCACCAAGTTTCTGCTTATGGAGAGTGGATTAACAACAATTAGGGAGAGACGTAGCTTTCTCTTGACAAAACATCTTACAAAAATTGAATCAAATAGCTCACACACACTACATAATTGGTTAAGAAATCCAGCCATAAGAACTTATTTTCAGTATATTCCTAGCCACTCTGGCATAAGTGGTAATCATCAGGTTGATGAAATAGCAAAAAATGCTATAAATATTGACCAGCCAAGTGGGAGACCAATCCCGATTAGAGATATTTACCGATGGAGGCTATCAGATATTAATTTTAATAAGATTAATCCTATCCTTTCCCCCTTTCGCAATAAGTATTTTTCTAAAATTTATCATAGAATTCGTTCTGGAACAAATAGATTAAATTTTCTTGCATTCTCGTATAAGTTTTCTAATTCAAGTGGTTCAATTCCCCTGCCCCCTCTTTGCAGGCATTGTAACATGAATAATGAAACAATTGACCATTGCCTATTTGAATGTAATATGCTGACGTCTGCACAACATACCTTGCTTTGTAAACTGTTAAAATGCTTCAAACACCACAAAATCTCACCATCAGCCAAGAGCCTAGCCAACTATACCTGCACATAGAGCATAGAAATCGACATCTATCATCTCATAATTGAACTCCTAGAGTCGAAAGATCTACTGAAAGATATCTGAAATTATCTATTAAATATGAGGCAATCAAGCCAGTAGCTCTGTAGCCCACAGAGTGAAGCAAAAGGAAAAGGGCTAAATAGTATTACTGGAAAGCCCGCCTGCTGTTAAATAGAAGAAGAAGAAGATTCTCTGGTACAATCAGCGCTTCATTTTGGCCTGTATTTGTTAGCGTCTCATATTCATTAAAAGTGTTCTCAAGTTTTCCATTTTCTGGAAATTTTCCCGAAAAATCATTCTCGCGCGTCTTATTTTCAATATTTTATGGTCTTTTTACTTCTGCATCCCATTTTTGTGGATTATCAATATTTTGAACACGCGTATCAAGTATTTCATTTTTCCGACAGGGCGGCGTAGCCTCCCAATTTGTTTTATGGGCTGGTCCACCTTCCCCCGTAGTCAGCGAAGTTGTATATTTTTCCGGGCTTCTAACCCATGCGGTTCTCTTATACGTTTGAAAATTTTTCCCTGCAATTATTTGCATTATGTATTTTCTTTCTTCTCTGTCTACCTTCTCCTTTTTCTCTCTGGCTACTCTATCTCTTTCTCTTTGTTCTCTATCTTCCTCCTCCTTTCGTTCTCTGGCTATCCTATCACCCTCTTCCTTTCGTTCTCTATCTATTCTAATATTCTCTTCTCTCTGCTCTCTAGCTATCCTCTCTTTCTTGTCTATCTTTCTCTCTTTCTTTTCTATCTTCCTCCTCCTTTTTTTCTCTAGCTACCTCTCTTTCTCTCATGAAATTTAATATTTGTTGTGTCATATCTATTTGAGTACTTTTTCTTATATTATAGCTTACTTATTGCAAAACCACTATCGCTTAGTAAAGGGAATTTAACCTATCTTTTGCAATTATACTATAAGCAAATGTAATTAAGAAAACAAAAATAGGTCATTTATCTGAAAGGAAAAGAAACAGGGGTGGAACCCCAATGCCTCCCCCCGTAAGATAAATGACCGCCCACGCGCTACCTTGGCCCACCCTTACAAACATAAACACTTAACTTCAACTTACTATGTTGTTACTATGTTAACTATGTTGGGGTAGAACCCCAACATAGAAGTTTGCCTTGTTTTCTAATTGGGATTATAATGGCCTGTTTCCATATCATTGGGAATATTTTTGTAGTCCATGCGTGGTTATATACATGAAGTAAGGCATCATGAAAAATTTCTCCTGCATTTACGATCCATTGGATACTTATTTCGTCTTCTCCTGATGCCGAAGAGGAATTGGACGACCTTATAGCCTCCTTTAGCTCGGATTTGGTAAACATACATAGAAGTTCCTTCCTGAAATTTGTCTCCTCGTGCAACTTGCACACTCTTCACCTTCCTCTATGCACTGTGAGGACTTCTTTGTTGAAATGAATAGCAAATGCTTCAGTAATGTCTTTGTCAGTCTTTAAAGTGGTTTCTATTGTTGTAAGAAGGGGATCTTCGAATTGTAAGTTAATTATTGCCAGCCATTCGATTTATGAACGAATAAATTTAACTTGAAGGAACATTAAAATCAGGAGACTTTGAAATCAGAATTGGTTCCATCGAATCTTGAAGGCCTAAAATACATGTCTTGTACGAAAAACAAATCATTAATTGCCGTCAAAGAGCCCAAAGCACGGTTTTAAGTTTTATGTTCGTGTGTAAATTTATTTCGTGAAACGTCCGAGTTACCACAGCTGACTTATCTTCTATGTTTTCATTCAACACCCATGTATCTTACACTTTTTTTGGCCCTTTTAAATCCCGGGTGTTTCAATTATCACTCGACATTCTCTTAAATCTGCGATGCTTTAGTTACTTTGGTTTTGAATCTGTTGCTCCTGTCTTATCTTAAAAGATTAGCTTTTTCGTAGCGCCAAAGACGTCTCCGTTTATTAAAAAGATGAAATAGTTATGTATATTTACTTTTTTTGACTTTACTGACCTGATTTTCCAAATTTTTATTGTACTTCACCAACTTCCATGGACGTAGGGAGGGGGGGGCAGCTGCCCCCCCTTAGACCTTCAAATTTACATTGGATATGGCTGCAAAAGCAGATGGTTTGGAAAAAACAGTATATAAAACTCCATCACACTATCGACTGCCCCCTTAGACAATGTGCTGCCTAATGCTGCCTACGCCCATGCCAACTTCATATCTTTACCTTAATATCAGGACTAGAGGACGTCTTCATCGCTATATTTTCTAATTTATCTTCAATATTACAATTACTTCCTATGCTTACATCTTCTTCTTTTGAGGAACTTTCAACACCTGGAATAACATGAAGATTATCAAAGTAAAACTGCTTATCAAAGATGACCAAAATGATGCCTATATGAGTAAAGGGTTTGACCCGGGGAAATCTTGGGTCTCGACGAAATACCTCCTTTTCAACGAAACATCGGAAAGTAACAAGAACTATAGCATTGCAGGGGCAAAGATCTCTGCTAAGCCCTTTTCACTGTGCGATGAGGCATTAAAAAAAAAAAATCAAAAAAAAATCGAAGAGTGGGAACAACAAGAAGAAAACAGGTCAAATAAATTGAGATAATATAGTAATAAAACAAGAATTAAAAGGTTAAGTTTTAAAACTAAAAAAGAAAAAAATATATAAAAGAATTGAACATTTTAAGAGCGATCTTCCAACAGGAAAGGCAAAAGGATGAAAGCCAAAACATGTTTTATGAGGTAGATGCCTCACAAAATACCATTAACACCTAAATGTATACAGTAGTTACATTATAAGACAACACTGGCTATAAATAACGCATGACAAACAAGAAAAAAAATAATATTATTAAATAGCCAAGAAAACGAGGGTAAAATCAGCCAGTGGATAGAAAAGAAGCAAAAAGAACAAAAGCAGATATTTCGGCAAGAACATCATCCAATCAAAATATTGAGATAAACATATTGTTCAACACAGTTGAAAGGTCCGGAAATTATGTCTTTGAGGATGAAACTCCCCCTACATCCTTCAAGGCATGGTTTGTAAGTTATGCCCTAGGGGCATAGAAGTCTAGAGCCGCCTTGAGTGCTAAAAAGAGAGAACAGAAAAAAACCTTTTGAAGTAACACAAACAGATTAGATGCTCAAAAAGTTAGTTTTTCTTCTCTTTTTTTAGCACTGACGATGTCTTGGCGGAGGTCCTTGGCGAAATATCTGCTTTTGTCCTTTTCGCTTCTTTTCTATCCACTGGCTGCCATTACCCTCGTTTTCTCTGTTATTTAATTACATTATTTTGTTCTTGTTTGTCTTACGAAACGTATAGGGTATTCTGTTTTTGACCTCAAGAACCCAAAATAATGTTGCTGGATCTGACAATAATGTTCGGTTACATCTGACATCGGATCCACACTCTTTGACCGCTCCTCATATTATCAATGTAACATTTGCTTCTGGAGTTGTTAGACTTTGCCGGACCAACCATTCAGTAAATAGTATTTTACCGGTTCAAAAATCTAACAAAAAGCTCTGGACCAGACTGACATCGTACTAACGATTTTAGACCCGTCTCAGGAATTACTTACAATAGCGAATCAGCGCTGTGTATGCTCTTGGGTGAAGGTTTGACTAGTTTCTTAATTTAGTGAACTTGGTTAAACCAAAAATAGTACCTCTGAGACTAGCCCCAAAACTATGATTTTGAGCCGCGGGGTTTCAATATAAGGGTATGTAATCTTCGGGTGAAATTGTTATCAATCAGATTATGCTAGAAACCAAACAGTCAAGTTCTACCAATTCCGTACTTTAATGTCCTATTTATGACCTAACAACATTACAGCTAACAAGGGCTATAACCTCTGCTCTAACCTTACATAATATCCATTACATATTGTTATAGGTTCTCCTAATGCGCTTTTTGCTTTTACTAACAAGGCCACCTTGTTGACTTTTGTAAAATCTGAAGCTGAACTAGGTTCTGATATCATTGATTTGTCACTTAAGTCAGTGATTGGATACTAAACTGTTATACTTAATTTTTTTTTTAGTTACTACTGTTCAAAAATCTTTCAACAGCTTGTTTAAATTCACTGGTCGGTGACTCACCAAAACAAAATTGCTCGCCCAGAGGCTAGTTCTTCCAGGTTTGTAGGGGTGATTCACTAATGAAAATTTAACATTTCACCACAAGGAAATTTAACCAAACAAAAAATTACTTTTGTGTAGTGAAAAAGTGCCATCGTCTATGTTACAACTGTTATTTCCTATTTTAATCCCGTCTCCCGTTTCTGATTGTTCAATAGTGTTTTTTTTTTTTAATTTATAGTATATTTCGCGTCAAGAAATTTGTAAAGTTCGTGTTATTGCTGTTTGGTGTCTTGATTGTGGGGATGTACCTCTTGTGTGCCAGGCATTTTGTCTTATGAGGCGTGCTTTGGTATTGTTTAAAATTTTTCTTTACATGTAAACTCAAAGTAGAAGCGATCAGAGAAAAAGGCGAATCAAGAATGAATGGTATCAAAGATCGAGGAAGGGCCTAGCACGTTGAGAATCTGTCGAGGCAATTCGACAAACTTAAGGGGAATATAAGGAACGTTTCCCAGCAAGCCCCAATTCGCTTCATCAAAAGGTGCTACCCTTTCCTCCTGTTAAGTAACTGGGAATATTTTTCAAGACCTACAGGCAAAGCACGCGAGTTCATTTTTGGTGTTACACGCGGCGACAAAAACAAAAAGTTCATGTATTCAGGAGTGTCAGACAAAAAAAACAAGACAATTGCTGAAGATGCAACGGATATCGTGGTTTCATTTAAGATCGTGTAGATTATTGAATTTAACTTGCAACTTTAAACTAGAATACAATTATTGAAATAATCAAGAGGAGTGCGACTACATGCAGGAAATTTAGACGACCTGCAAAAGTTTAGTCGACATTTACGACACTGTAAAAAAGGAAATCCAGCGATGGCAAATATAATAATGTTTCATCAACGCGTTTTCGAGACTTTGTTTTCGCCATTAAATAATAATAAAACCAACAAAAGAAACCGGCTTGCTGATAAAGTCAATTGTGTTTTGTTTTTTTTTACTTCGGAAGGCATAGAGTATGAAGCTTGAATCGGATGATACGTAGACAAACCTTGACAACCAAAATACTCCAGACTTTTAGTTCATATAACGTTTTATTAACATTGCTGTTTTTCTTGAATGTAAATTGTTTTCTGTTTTCCTTCGTTATACTTATTAAAAGGGAGGGCTTGGGTGCAATTTTCACTAGTACCTATATAAATACATGGGGGAAAGTATCATCAGCATTATCTATAAGTTACAGAACAAGAATTAAATAAGGTCTTTTCAAAATTTTATTACGCATAGTTAAAGTTTGATTGTGTAGATGAAGCCTTTGCCAAATTTAAAAATCTTTACTACAAGGGTAACAAAGTCCTCTTTAGCCCTGCTAAAAAAAACAGAGAGAGAGAGAGAGAGAGAGAGAGAGAGAGAGAGAGAGAGAGAGAGAGAGAGAGAGAGAGAGAGAGAGAGAGAGAGAGAGAGAGAGAGAGAGAGAGAGAGAGAGAGAGAGAGAGAGAGAGAGAGAGAGAGAGAGAGAGAGAAGAGAGAGAGGGAGAGAGAGAGAAAGAAAGAGAGGGAGAGACAGAGACAGAGAGAGAGACAGGAGAGAAAGAGAGAGAGAGAGAGAGAGAATATATAAACATAATTATTGTAAAGAAAAAATTATAACTGCAAAACTTTTATCAATTGTAATTCACCTGGAACCAAACGAGACAAAGAATAAAATATCAGCACTATAATTGTAAAAAAAAAAACAATTTTAAATCAAAAAATGTTGTGAGAACTATAGTTCACCTGGTACTAAACGAGAGAGAAGTTCACTGGGAGGCAAGTTTCTAGCCAATGACAGAGGCCGATTCTGACTTGCGGCTGCCGAAGAACTTTCCTGACCTCGAAGAAGAGGATGAGGTGGAGCTTTCGGTCTCTTAAAGGGTTTACGAGGCGCAGTCCCAGTAGTAACAGGAGGATCATTCCAGCCTACAATTATAAAAAAATGGACTATGAAACGTACTCAACATGTGTGATTTGGGTTACGCACTGGCAAGAACTTGCCTTATTAAGTTGACTGGTATATTACAAACGTAATCAAATGTACAAAACAAACACACGAGCTCACTTATGGTAATTCAAATATTGTTACTATTACCCCCGTCCGCTCTTAAAATATACACACTGGATCGAGTGGTCTAATTTATAAACTTTAAGTAACTTCGAAAATATATTTCAGGTTTTTCGGGATTACTCTATTTCTCATTATGGTTCTTGTAAAATACAGCTTTGGATAATAATAATTAATACATGAATGAATACATGCAACCCTGGGTGAAACAAATAAGGAAAATATATTTTGTCATTTCACTAGTTTTGAATAAGATTTTGGTATTTTTTTGGGATAATTTTGAAACCAGTTTTATAATTGTGATTTTCCAAGTAAGTGAATAGTTTTTTTCCAGTTAAGAAGAGCCATTTTTTAAGAATCCGGTGTGTCTATTGGATGCGCACGCGCTGATTGCGTGATTTTTGGCCGCGCAGCGTTGCCATTCTTGTTTGTGAGTTTGGTTTTCGGGCGCGAAAAAAGGTAAAAATCGGCGTGTGTATATGTTTATGTTTCTTCTGAATAAGTGAAGTCCTGTGGACTGCTTAGATCGCTTGGGACCAAGCAGAAGAGGGGAGAGAACCTGCCGGAAGCGCCGTATTGGTACCTGCCGGTTAATTAGCCTTAAATTGCAGGGAACAGGTGAGCAGGTCTCGACGCTTCCCTTGCTCCCGGTGATCGACGTACGCTCCGAGCATTCATTCCTTGTACATCTGACAAAAATACTGTCAGTAAATGGCTGGTGACCCTTGTCCCAGATGCAAAAAGAACGTAACACGAGCTCAGGGCGGACTCCAATGCCGTACCTGCACGAAATGGTTTCACTTTCCCTGTGTATCAGGCACGTACAGCAAAGAAGCAGAAAAATCGTCTGGAAAGTGGCAATGTAATCGATGCAAGGAAGCTGCCAACACACCCAAAACAGCAGCAGTGGGAACACCGAACAGCCAAAAACAACAAAACCTAGGGAATCCAAAAGCCAGAGGAGAAAACTGCAACGCCCCGTCTTCGGACCAAACCCCGCCTCCAGTCAACGACGAACCCCTGATTATCAGGGAAAGTAGGCCCACGCAAGTTCGAGGAACTCTCAATGCACCCCTTCCTACGGCCTCTGCCCCAAATGCTACTCCTAACGGAACTGAGTCACACAGCGAAACTTGCAACTATTGTCATACCCAGGCCGAAGCCAGTACATCCTTTTGCTGTTTTTTCTGCAATGAGTGGGAGCATGCCTCCTGCCGCGGGATCCACTCCGATATTGTCCTGGCGATAAAACTCCATGACCCACAGTTAAGCCTCTTCAGATACGAGTGTTCGTCCTGCTCCAAGCGAAAGGTAGCTCAACTGCAACTGCAAGTCAGACTCCTAACGGATTGCAGAATACCTGAACAGCGAAATCAAAATCCATTCCCAGGCGATCAAGCACTGTACTCCCGTGTAGCACAACATGGAACCACAGACTCTAGACAAAATACACCCAGCCCAGCGCCTTCCGCAAACACTACCGTTGAAACCCTCCTACGAGCAGAAAAAGAAAAACAGCTGCGAGAAGCAAAGCGATTCAATCTAGTTATATCAGGGGTCCCAGAGTCTGAAACTCCAGACGCACAGATAGCTCTTGGCCTTTGCCGAACCAACGATTTGGGAGCTACCCTGGAAACGGGGGATATAGTGGAGACTAGGCGCCTTGGAAGACCAAGCGACAACGGCAGACCAAGAAAACTACTCGTCAAGCTCAGAGAAGACACTTCAACCTTTGTGAAACGAAATAACATCCTGAAAAACGCTCGGAACCTGAGAACCTCTGATGACGCCTTCACCCGCCGCGAAATCTACATAGGCCCTGATCTCACCCCACTCCAGCTCCAGTCTCAGGCCGAGAAAAGAAGGCTCAAGAGAGCCAAAAGCTCTGCCCATAACCGGAATGAGGAGGCCTCCTCAGGTCAAGGGCAACAATAGCAACAAAAGACCAGAATACCAACTCGACCTCCTAAAACTCAGCAAAGCAACCCTTTTGACCTCCCAAGAGTCATGCTTGTTAACGCCCAGTCACTCTGCAACAAAATCACAGAACTTAGCGTTCGACTGAAATGTGAGAGGGTTGAGGTATGCTGTGTCACAGAAACTTGGTCCGCTACCCCATCGACTGCTAGTATTCCAGGCTATGACCTTTACACAAAAAATCGCAAGGATAAAGATGGCAACGTTATAACACATGGCGGTGGAGTGGGTGTTTACATAAATGCAGATATCGAACACGAAGTTTTGACATTCGCTGAACACACAGATACCTATGAGCTGCTCTGGGTGAAAATCAAACCCAAAGTACTGCCAAGAGCGTTTTCGTCAATAACTTTCGGAGTCCTCTATTTTCCACCGCGAGCCGCTTACCGCAAAACCCTAATCAACCACCTCCAAAAGTCTATCGACGATATTCGATGCATGTATCCTAATAGCGGTATAGTATTGCTTGGCGACTTTAATGATCTGGACAGGCGCTGGATCAGTCAATCTCTTGATCTGAAGCAGGTAGTAAAAATTCTTACTACGGAAAAATCAACTATCGACCTCATCTTCACAGATGTGGGAGAATTCTACCACGATCCCGAATCGAGCCCCAGCCTCGGAAGGAGCGCACATTTCTCTGTACTGTGGAAGCCCAAAGGAACCAAGCCAACGGCTACCAAGGAAACATTCGTCTGCCGACCTCTGACTACACCAGGAAAAGAAGAATTCTCTAAATGGTGCGTAAATAAAAACTGGTCCCAACTGTACAGATTATCTGACGTTAACCAGATGGTTGGACTCTTAAATTCCGAGATAACCAGCGCTTACCACTCATGCTTCCCAGAGAAACGTGTCAAACGCTCTTCTACGGACAAACCATGGGTCACACAAGAGATCAAGAAACTCATCAGGAAGCGTAATAAACTGCACGCCTCAGGCAACAGAGAGCGCTGGAAAAAAATGAGGAACACCGTGGTGTACGAATGTAGGAAAGCTGAGAAAGCATATGGGGAAAAGCTCTCTAAAACAGTAAACTCCGACTCCCGCTCATTCCACAAGACAGTTAGAGATTTAATAAGCCCCCAGCGCCCGACGACCTTTCACATACAAAAAGATAAAGGTGAACAGGTCACTGCAAATGATCTCAATGAGTGGTTTGCCAAAATCTGCAGATCCAACCCTCCAGCCGAAACGAGTGCATTCAGCGCCAAGATATCTGAGATTCCAGTCGTTCTGCCTATTGAAGTGTGCAGGGTCCTAGAAAAGATTCCTGCGCGGAAAGCCACTCACCCAGCGGATCCACCGCCAATTTTGTTCAAAGAAAACGCTCCTTACCTATCAGAGCCTATAGCTGCCATCATCAACCAGTCACTGATAACAGGGACGTTTCCTGAGCCGCTCAAGGAGGCAGTCGTAATCCCTGTTCCCAAAGTCACAAACCCCAAAGAACTTGGAGACCTCCGACCGATCTCACTCACGCCGCTACTCTCGAAAGTATTCGAAACTTTCATAAACAGATGGCTTCTGGAGGAACTCAGCGAAGTAATAGACTCCCGGCAGTATGGCTTCCAAAGAGGGTGCAGTACAAGTCACTACCTTATCCAGATCGTCGAGACTATCCTAAGTCACCTAGAAGTTGACGAGGCATTTGTCGACCTCCTTCAAGGGGACGTCAGGAAAGCGTTCGATACGTCTAGCCACGAGGAGATTCTACAGTCCATGACCAATTTTCACGAATTCCTGAGAAAGATAGTAGAAAGCTTCCTTTCAAAACGGAAGCAAAAAACAAGGTACAAAGGCGAACTGTCAGACTCTACAGACCTTACATGTGGAATTCCTCAAGGAACAAAAATAGGTCCGACCCTTTTCCTGTTGCTTTGCAACACGATAGCTAAATGGCACAGAGACAGAGCGAAGTTCGCAGACGACCTAACAATGATGCTGCTACAAAGACTGTGTGAAATCCTTAACCTAGAAGAAATGGTCGTGAAGCTCGAACGGGACTACCTAGAAAGAAAACTCAGCATCAACAGGACCAAGTCGGCAATAATGAGAATTTCCTTCTTAAAGCACAGCGTACCGGCCTTGCCTGACGTCGGCATACCGGCAGTTCACAAAATGAAGATCCTGGGTGTTATCTTCAATGATAAACTGACTTGGGAGGACCACTTAAATCACTTGCTGTCCCAGGCTATGCCTCTGCTTAGGTCACTGACAAAGCTACGTCGCTTTCAACTCAGCAAAAATGCCCTGGTCACCTACTATAGGAGCCACATGCGACCGATCCTAGAATATGCCTGCCCTGTCTGGCATCCTGGTCTCACAAAAGAGCAGAGCAATAAGCTCGAAACAATTCAAAAGAGAGCCTTGCGCATCATTCTAGGAGACAGCCAATTGCCCTATGAGGAATGTCTGGCGAAGCTAGAACTCACAACACTTGAACAAAGAAGACACGAGCTCCTCATGAGCTTTGGCCAGTCCATCTTGACTTCCCCCAAACACCGCGACCTTCTCCCACCTGATATCAGACAAGATAACCGACCAAAGACCCGCCACACAAACCAACTACAACCAAGCAATCCAAGTGCCACGAAACGCTACAAAAATTCATTCCGACAATACTTCACTGAAAATTACAACAAATAGTTTTCATAACTTTTTTGTAAATGCGACTATTTATCCGTTTTGTGATATTTCGTATTAAATTATCTATCTATCTAATATTGTCTTAGTCAGGTCTAAAGGTCTCAAAACCTAGCAAGTCCTAAGGGCTAGTCAAAAAGCCGGAAAGTCCCTTTTGCAGTTTCCATCCCCCTTATGGAATTTATTTCTTGGACCTTAACACCTTTGATTTACTACAGCTAGGAAAGGATTTTCGACACGATTTCAGTGACTAAAAGGATAGCACTTCATAGATCAACATAGGTCTAAAAGAGAAAGAAGGACGAAAAAATGTTGACCTCGTTAAAAATTAGCTTATGATGCTTTAGTACAAAAAGACATTGAGCAGTCAAAATGGTAGATGAATAAACCAATTATCAAACCATTTTAAATTTCTATCTCTTAATTTTTCTCAGTAATAATAATAAGAAAAAAAATTAATCAGCCAAACTATTCACTTTCGGTTTAAATATCGAGGTTGCATAAGATTTAATTTTAATAAAATTACTATTTATTAGATGCGTGCTTAAATACAAAGGGCAATCGACAATTTTTTTGCAAACAGATTCAACATTCCTGATATTTTCAACCCTGATAGGCCTATTTTTTGAAGAGCTGCAAATGGTTTCGAAGAGTTTTTTTGCTGTTTTTTTTAGGATTCGGCCCTTCGGGGCTTGTGAAGGAATTTTTTCGAAATAAATGTCTCATCTTAAATGGGAGATGCAGAAAGTTTATCAACGGTTTTTGGAGCAAATGTTTTTGCTGCTCCACGCAAAACTCGACTTGACCAAATGCGGCTAATCAGCTAAGAAAACCCAAAAAAAATTCAGCCTGGCAAAACTCAACCAACACAAGCCTCAACCCAAGTAAATTTCAACTTCCTTCAAATTCAGCACACGAAAATGCAATACAAGCAAAATAAAAAACCAACAATGCAAAATTCTTTCCGCGTAAAGATCGGCACATGGAACAATCAACGCACACAAAATTCAATCTTTGTTCGCTACATAGGGAGGGGACCCTTTAGGCCTAGGTCCTCCTCATTAACTTGACATTTCCCAATTTTTCCGATGGTTATACACATTTTTCATACAGTTTGCCCCTTTTTTTCAAAATACCCACTCCTTTCTTCCTAAACAAGCTCCTGCATACATGTCAGGCTCGATACAGAAAAAGATGGATCAGCAAAACTTAGCCCCCAGAAGTTAGTTCTTTTTATTATTTTTCTTTGGCATTTTGAATTGAAGTTACGATTTATAGATATTTCAAAAATAGTTAACTAAATTACCAGAGAGTTTTATGTCGGAAAAATTGCTTTTCTTGTAGGCATCATTGGTGTTTTTTTTTTCTCCTTTTATGAGAGCAGGCTTACAAAGACTTAGTTTGTCCGACGCCACATGGCACATAAGGTGACAACGGTGCCTCTCCAAGACGACCTCTGAAGAGCTTGAGACCATAGATCTTCCAAAGAAGTCCTCGCCAAAGTAGCCTCTTCCTCTAGGGATCGGCCAAGCGTCGTTCTCGGTTGTCCACGTCTTCTAATGTCGGGGGGGAGGGGGACTAACACCAAACATCATGAGGGAGCCTGCTATCGCCCATACGGACCATATGACCCCAATATCGCTATCTAATACTTAGGATTTTTTCAACTATTAGCGGTTGTTTATTCACACTCGAGACTTCTGTCAGATTTGAAGAGGTTTCCAAGATACTTAAATTCTGTATTCTCATCTAGCTCCTCTGAACCAACATTCAGGGACCGGGCCGGGTTGCATTTACGTTGTTTACAATTTACGTACGCATAACCTTCGTCTTTTGAGTACTAATTGGCAACCCAACTCGCCTGGCTTTGTTCGAAAGCTCGATGATGTTCTATTGCAAGTCTTCTCTTAGATGAGAGAAGAGCGTAATGCCATCAGCAAAATCACCGTCAAAGACAGTAAGCCTCTCATTCAACTGTATCCCTCCAACAAAATGACAGGACCGAAGTACATAGTCAATAAGAATCATGAAGAGCACAGGAGAGAGGATACAACCTTTTCGTACACCAGAATTGATCTGGAACCATTCCGTCAGGTCTCCATCTTCGGTTCGTATGGCGGATAGCTGGTCATTGCATAAAGCAACAATAATACTTATAATCTTGTCTGGGAGTCCATAATATCGTAGTATTCTCCAAACTGATTCCCTATGTACCAAATCGAACGCCTTTAAGAAATTAATAAACGCTATTAATATTTCAGTTTGTCACTCGTCCGATTCTTCAATTAGATTTCTTAGGCTGAATATCAGATCAGCACAAGATCTACCTGACCAAAAACCGTGCTCTTCATCTCCCAGGATATTGTCAATTCTCGAATGAATACGTTTCAGGATTATTCGACAGAGAACTTAACTTCCTATGAACTGTAGGGTGATACCTTGCCAATTGTTACAATCCATGGTTCGACCTTTCTTAAAAAGTTTTATAATGACTCCTTTCTTCCAATCAGTCGGGACACTCTCGGTTTCCCAAATCTGATTCAAAATTTTGTAGAGACTTCGTCAAGGCCGAGGCGCCACATTTCAATAATTCATCAATTCCGTATTTCAATAAGCCGCCAGTATTTTCCATATCATAGCACTACCTAAGTAACGAAAGATGTTGGCACAAAGAATAATTTTTTTTCCATAAGAGGGCCCTTTGTATCGAAGGGGTTGCCGTAGAAACTTCGAAAAGGGCTCATTCGATTGGAAATTGGAATGGCTAGTTCCCGTTTTAACAGTTGAAAGTAATTGGAAGGCAACTAACACCCCTTCCACGCCCACCATTTCCCCAACATCCAATCAAAATTTTGACATAGCTATTTTGTTCATTGTAGCTGATTTCCGGATAGAAATTATATTTTTGAGGAGGATACTCCCCCCACGGCCCACAGTGCAAGGTTTGTAAGTTGTGCCCTGAGGTATATAAGGTTTTTATAGAAAGCTTTGTTGTAGAAACTTCAAAAAGTGCTCATTCGATTGGAAATTCAAAGGGCTAGTGCCCTTTTCAATAGTCGAAAGTGATTGTAAGGCAACTAACCCCCCTCTCACGCCCACCTTTTCCCCAAACACATCCAATCAAAATTTTGAGATAGCCATTTTGTTCAACATAGTTGAAAGTTCTTGAAACTAGGTCTTTGATAGGTTTTTTCCATAACAGGGCCCTTCGTATCAAAGGAGTTGCCGTAGAAACTTCGAAAAGGGCTTATTCGATTGGAAATCGGAATGGCTACCGCCCTTTTTAATAGTCGAAAGTGATTGGAAGGCAACTAACACCCGATCCACACCCACCATTTCCCCAACATCCAATCAAAATTTTGATATAGCCATTTTGTTCATCGTAGCTGACTTTCGGATAGAAATTATGTTTTTGAGGAGGATACTCCCCCCACAGCCCTCAGGGCAAGGGTTGTAAGTTGTGCCCTGGGGGCATATAAGGTTTTTATAGAAATCTTTGTCATAAAACTTCAAAAAGTGCTCATTCGATTGGAGATTCAAAGGGCTAGTGCCCTTTTTAATAGTTGAAAGTAATTGGAGGGCAACTAACACCCTCTCACGCCCACCTTTTCCCCAAGCACATCCAATCAAAATTTTGAGATAGCAATTATGTTCAAATAGTTGAAAGTTCTTGAAACTAGGTCTTTCATAGGTTTTTTCCATAACAGTGCCCTTCGTATCAAAGGAGTTGACGTAGAAACTTCGAAAAGGGCTCATTCGATGGAAATCGGAATGGCTAGTGCTCTTTTTAATAGTCGAAAGTGATTGGAAGGCAACTAATACCTCTTCCACGCCCACCTTTTCCCCAAACATATCCAATCAAAATTTTGAGATAGCCATTTTGTTCAACATAGTTGAAAGTTCCTGAAACTAGGTCTTTGAGGATGACAACCCCCCCCCCTAAGCCCTCAAGACAAGGGTTATAAGTTATACCCTGGGGGTATGGAAGGTTTTTATAGAAATGGTTGTCATAGAAACTTCAAAAAGGGCTCATTCGTTTGGAAATTGAAATGGCTAGTACCCTTTTTAATAGTCGATTGTGATTGGAAGGCAACTAGCACCACTTCGACGCCCACCATTTCCCCAAACACATCCAATCAAAATTTTGAGATAGACATTTTGTTCAACGCAGTTGAAAGTTCTGGAAAGTATATCTTTGAACAGAACACCCCCCCCCCCACAGTCTTTGGGGTAAGGGTTATAAGTTATGCTCTGGGGGCACATAAGGTTTTTATTGAAAGCTTTGTCATAGAAACTTGAAACAGGGCCCATTCGATTGGAAATTCAAAGGGCTAGCGCCCTTTTTAATAGTCGACAGTGATTGGAGAGTAACTCACCCCCCTCTCCCGCCCACCGTTTCCCCAAACACATTCAATCAAAATTTTTGAGATAGCCATTTTGTTCAACTTAGTTGAAAGTTCTGGAAATTAAGTCTTTGAGGATGACAACCACCCCAAACCCCTCAGAGCAAGGGTTGTAAGTTCTGCCCTGGGGGCATATGAGGTTTTTATAGAAATTGCTTTTAATAGTCGAAAGTGATTGGAGGGGAACTAACCCCCCTCTCACACCCACCATTTTCCCAAACACATCAAATGAAAATTTTGAGAGAGACATTTGGTTCAACATAATTGAAAGGTCTGGAAATTATATCTTTGAGGACAAAACTCCCCTTACAGCCCTCAGGGCAAGGATTATAAGTTACACCCTGGGGGCATATAAGGTTTTATATAGAAAATGTTGTCATAGAAATTTCTTTTAGATAAAAAAATTTGTTCAATGTTTTCACTTTTATAAGTTTAAGAAATCAAAAATTAATTAAGATTTAAAGGAATAAATATCAGCATTTGTAGGCCTATATTAAACTGACAATGCACATTTTTTTCAGTATTTGATTTTTTCCAGTAAAGTACAAATTATATTCTGGCTTTTAGAAAGCAGAGGGTTTAGAACCCTAATCAGATTCGTTTCTGCTCGTTTTGAGTTTAACTTAAGTTCTTTACTTTTTTTTGAAAAACTTATTTTGTGTAAAAACTTTTTTTGATTAATTTCAATAAGACATCGATTCCGGTAGCTTTACCGTTTTTCAGGTTGCGTAGTACGGTTGTGTTTATTTCACACAACCAAAGCTGATATCTAATGGATTTAAAATTCTTAATTACAATTATGAGTCTAAAATTTAATTATAAACACATTGAAACAAAGCACAACATGTGTCCAACATTTTCCAAAAATTGTTTCCAATTTTTATCAAAGGATTTCTGAGCCTTTTGATTAGATAATGGGGGCTAATATTGCAATACAGAAGGACAATAACCAGATTTGGTATTTAAAGGTTTTTGAAGTAACTAATTACCAACAAGAGGAGCAAATTGTCATGTGAGTATCTTAAAGCAAAACACAGTATGTATCCTAAATGGGACACAAATGAAGTTCCGTTTTTACTGCACTGTTAATCAAGAGCTTCTGAGCTTGTTGATAAAAAACCTATTGTTGCAATTTGCAAATTCAATATACAATAAGTATACAGCACACAAATATTGTTTGATTTCCTCCAAAGTTGGAATTTAGGGGGTTTTGTGTGTCACCAATTGCTAATATAAAGCCAAAATAGTAATATCAACTTTCTGATTAAAAAAATACATAATCTTTACTCTTCACAACAGCTTCCAACTTCTAACACAGTTCTACAGTTTATATCCAAGACTTTCTGAGCATGTTGATTGAAAGATAAGAAGTCCACATATGATGTTTAATATTAACCAAAGCTGGTATTCAAATGTTATTGCAAGTCACTAACTGAAAATAGGAGGGGAAAAGAGGACTTGCTATAAGAGTGTACTAAATTAAGCAGACATCACATACAAATTTCATAAATGATGTTTGCTTTTCACCAAAATTTGACTGACGTTTGATTTTTTTTTCAAGTTAATAACTATAATCTCCAACTTAAAATGTATTTACACACTAATTTCCATGAAAGAAAAGTTATTATTTTGACAGCAGAGCAAGTTGCAGCAATGGGAATGCACTATTTAAAACTCATGTCTATGCACAGAGACTTAGAAAACTTAAAAAGTAGCTTTATCAACATTTTACATTCAATTATTCAAATAAGCTATGGGGAGTACAATAAATAACATCACTGGTCTTTTTAAAGACGGATTTTGGTAGTTTTTTTTTGCAATATTTTTCTCCATCATTTGCTTGATATGCAGGTATTTGTGCAGTCAGATTATCACCAGGTAATACCAAAACTTAAAAGGGTTAGAAATTGTACTTTATAACAACTACCCTGATCAAATTTAGCAGGCAGTGTTGCCAGCGCATGTGTAGATGTACAGAGTAAACCATGCAGGTATTTGTGTAGTCAGATTATCACCAGGTAATACCAAGACTCCAAGGGGTAAGAAATTGTACTTTAAAACAACTACCCTAATTAAATTTAGCAGGCTGTGGTGCCAGCGCATGTGTAGACGATCAGAGTAAACCATCTCCTTTGATGGTAATAAAATTTGCAAATAAACTAGAAACTTAAACTATTAACTGGAGAACCCATGTTGCTCCCAGAATCTAAAAACTATGATGAGATTGAGATGAGTTACAATAGTGAAAAATACAAGATATTCATGTTCTAACAATTGTTTTAAAGTATTCATGCTGCAGAATTGGAAGAAAACATTATATTTACCTTTACTTTCTTTCTGTGACATTACTTTGAATACACCAACCTAAAACAGAAGAGCAAGAGGTAAATAAAAAAAAAGAAAGAGTTAAGAATTAATGGAAAAGAAACTCTCCTCTGAACTATATTTCATATTCCAAAAAAAAAAACAAAGAAATAGCTGATTCCCAAAACTTTACTTTTATTTACTGGTCTCAGCTTTAAATTTTAGCCATTAATTTTCGTTGGTTTAATCACTGGGAAAATTCTTCTAATGGAATGAAAATAACTATTCTTGTGTTGTTCACATATTGTCTGTGCTACTCACTGTCACTTAGATAGTCTGCCATTGGTTAGTGTTCCTAGAACCTGCCAGCAGGTTTAACTGATTTCCCATTAATTAGTTTGGATTCAAAAATATTATGGTATTTAGCCTTAGTTCCATATATTTAATTGCATGATGCATATTATTGATGCACCTGTGTGCATCCAAACTTATGCTACTGAGCACATGCAAGGACAGCCTCATTTGCTTTGATACTTTTGTGGAAAAGGGTATTTCAAATCACAACCTTTGTCAATGTTTGAGCAAATTTGTGGTTTTTCAGTAGCGAACTGTAATATACATACAAATTATATGCAATTTTCTTGTTTGATATACTGTGTAGACAGAACATCAATACATGATCACCCACTTATACTACTATTAATTTTTAGTATTGATACAGAATCTAAATAAATATTTTATATAGCTCAACATTTACAAGTTTCTATCTAATTTTATCCCACCTATTCAACTCTCTTCAACAGTCATCCAAAAGAATCTTAAAGTGCTAAATGTCAACAAGTCTGCTGGTCCTGATGACTAGTACTCAAGACTACTGAAGGAGCTTGTCAAAGAAATTGTACTACCACTATGTACCATACTTTAACTATTACTTGACTTGAAAAAGGTACCTATAGAACAAAAGCTCACCCACATTACTGCAGTATTAAAGAAAGGTAGCTGTGCTTAAGGATTGTTCTGGGTACCCGGCTGACTGACCGTATTTCAAACAATAGGCTATATGAAAAATGTGGTTCAATACCGCTTTCTAGGTCTATAATGAAAGAAAGGTTGAGGTGGTTAGGGCATGTTGTGCGGATGAAGGATGACAGATTGCCGAAGATTGTTCTTTTTGGCCAACCATCTAGGGCTAAACGGAAAGCAGGTCGTCCCCGTCTGGGGTGGGAGGACGTCATAAAGAAAGATTTAAAGGAAATGGGAACTTCGTGGGCGGATGTAAAAAGGGAGGGTTTGAATAGATTGGGGTGGAGGAGGAGCGTGTGTAGCTGTGTTGGCCTCAGGCGGCTTGGTGCTGTGATGAGTTGTTAGTAGTAGTAGTAGCTGTGCTAAAGCTGAAAACTATAGACCCATCAGTCTGACCTTAGTGGCAGCAAAAACCCTTGAGCAGATCATGAATGCCAAGATCCTGACATGTCTCCTTAATAATAATAATAATATACTTTCCCCTGACCAACATGGCTTTTGGTCAGGAATATTTGTTAAGACTAATCCCCTCAAGATATACAGCCACATAACAGATTACCTGGATAAAGGAATCCCTATAGACTTGATTTTATTGGACCTTGCCAAGGCTCTTGATAAGGTATTGTGCAGCTGTCTCAGATTACATTTTTTGGCAATGGTCAGCCTGATCATGGATTTTCTGACTGGTAGGACTCACCATGTGAAGGTGCTGACACAGTCCCCTAAGTAATTGTTTTGGGTCCTATCTTATTTCTCATATACATCAATATGGTGAACAAAACAGAAAATGACACCCATCTTTATGCTGACATCCCAATGCTGTTTAGCCTGTAAATCAACAAAGTCTGTTGAGTGACCTTTCTAAAATCCAAAGATGGGCATAGGAGTGGCTTCTTGAATTTAACATATTGAAGTGCAGTGTTATTCACTTTGGTAGCAATAGTCCCCACCATCAATGCACTAATTTTAGTCCAAACTCACTGTCAAACTAGTGCTTAAGACAAGTTCTGAAGAAAGAGATGTAGGAGTGCTCATCAATGAACAACTGAAGCTCCATAGCCACAGGCAACAAGCAATTTCAAGAGCAAATTCAAGTCAGTTTCCTCAAACAGAACATAGCTACAAGGGCACTGGCAGAAAATTTTCCAGGGGGGGGGGGGAGCAGACACCAAAAAAGCACTGGTGGTTGGATGACAAGGAATATATTTCAGGAAATTTTTTTGTAGGAATAAGTTTATTTTTAAGTACTTTTAGGAAAAAACTCTCAAACAAAAAGACTCTCAATCAAACTCTCAATCAAATAAAAAAGTAATTGTATGCAAAATGAAACAAAATACAGTAAACTTTAAGTGATAAGGATTCCTGGCAAAGGGATCAATTTATTTAATCAATAATATATTTAATTATTATGCATTTGATTATAAATGAAAATTAAACTCAAACCAAAATTACAGAAATATTTATTGCTTCCATAGATTATAACAGATGTAGACTTGTCTTTATGCAATTTCCTACACCTTAGAATAGTTTACAGAAAGAGTAGAGATAATCAAAAATCATCCTGCCCACAGCTAAACTAGCAGTATTGGTTTTTTATGCTGATTCTAAATATATGAAGTTATTTCAGTTTATTGTTACCCACCCAAAACTAAAAATCTGAGAAAATTTGCCTGATTTTTAAAAAAAGGGGAAGGGAAGGTGCCTAATGGATATTCTTAAAAAATTACATTCTATAGAATGTAAAAATAATATCCAACTACACTTAGTATCAAGATAAAATATCATGCTAGATAGATAATAACAATTTTAAGACTCTTACACCTTTACCTACCTAGCTGAATTAGTACTTAGGTACCTTAGGACTGTCTATGCAATATACAGAATATATACCTAGTTGGATAATAACATTGCTTAGTGTTTCAGATATATATCCAAATAGGCAGTTAAGAAGATTCTCTAAGCAGTTTTGGGTTATTATTCAGCTAGCCAGATAAATTGTTTCTCTTAGGCACAGCAAGAATATCTACCTAGTTGGATAATAATGTAGCTTGTGTTTCTGATATATATCCAACTAGGGAGATAAGAAGATTCTCTAAGCAGTTTGGGGTTAATATCCAGCTAGCCAGATAAATTGTTTCTCTTAGGCACAGCAAGAATATCTACCTAGTTGGATAATAATGTAGCTTAGTGTTTCTGATATATATCCAACTAGGCAGATAAGAAGATTCTCTAAGCAGTTTGGGGTTAATATCCAACTAGCCAGATAATTTGTTTCTCTTAGGCATAGCATGAACATCTAACTAGGTGGATAATATTTTGCTTAGTGTTTCTGATATATATCCAACTAGGCAGATAAGAAGATTCTCTAAGCAGTTTAGGGTTAATATCCAACTAGCCAGATAAATTGTTTCTCTTTGGCACAGCATGAACATCTAACTAGGTGGATAATACCAAGTCTTAACACTCCTGATAGGCTATATATCCAACTAGGAGGATAGGCCTAAGTAAATTCTATTAGGCTATGCAGTTTTGGGATAATATCCAACTAGCCAGATAAATTGTTTCTCTTAGCTAGAGACAATATCTACCTAGTTGGATAATAATGTTCCTTAGTGTTTCTGATAAATATCCAACTAGGCAGATAAGAAGATTCTCTAAGCAGTTTGGGGTTAATATCCAACTAGCCAGATAATTTGTTTCTCTTAGGCATAGCATGAACATCTAACTAGGTGGATAATATTTTGCTTAGTGTTTCTGATATATATCCAACTAGGCAGATAAGAAGATTCTCTAAGCAGTTTAGGGTTAATATTCAACTAGCCAGATAAATTGTTTCTCTTTGGCACAGCATGAATATCTAACTAGGTGGATAATACCAAGTCTTAACACTCCTGATAGACTATATATCCAACTAGGAGGATAAGTAAATTCTATTAGGCTACGCAGTTTTGGGATAATATCCAACTAGCCAGATAAATGGTTTCTCTTAGCCAGAGACAATATCTACCTAGTTGGATAATAATGTTCCTTAGTGTTTCTGATAAATATCCAACTAGGCAGATAAGAAGATTCTCTAAGCAGTTTGGGGTTAATATCCAACTAGCCAGATAATTTGTTTCTCTTAGGCATAGCATGAACATCTAACTAGGTGGATAATATTTTGCTTAGTGTTTCTGATATATATCCAACTAGGCAGATAAGAAGATTCTCTAAGCAGTTTAGGGTTAATATCCAACTAGCCAGATAAATTGTTTCTCTTTGGCACAGCATGAACATCTAACTAGGTGGATAATACCAAGTCTTAACACTCCTGATAGGCTATATATCCAACTAGGAGGATAGGCCTAAGTAAATTCTATTAGGCTATGCAGTTTTGGGATAATATCCAACTAGCCAGATAAATGGTTTCTCTTAGCCAGAGACAATATCTACCTAGTTGGATAATAATGTTCCTTAGTGTTTCTGATAAATATCCAACTAGGCAGATAAGAAGATTCTCTAAGCAGTTTGGGGTTAATATCCAACTAGCCAGATAATTTGTTTCTCTTAGGCATAGCATGAACATCTAACTAGGTGGATAATATTTTGCTTAGTGTTTCTGATATATATCCAACTAGGCAGATAAGAAGATTCTCTAAGCAGTTTAGGGTTAATATCCAACTAGCCAGATAAATTGTTTCTCCTAGGCACAGCAAGAATATCTAACTAGGTGAATAATGCTGAGTCTTAGATCTTCTGATATTTCCACCAAATTAGATGTTCATGCTATGTCTAAGAGAAAAAATTGTCTGACTAGTTGGATATTATCACTAGTTTGTATGAAGAATTTACTTATCTGTCTAGTTAGATATATATCAGAAACATTAAGTTAAAGTATTATCCACCTAGTTAGAGATATTAAGTTGGCTCTTATGCTTTATTGTATACCAACGATACTTTAAAGCCCAGCGCCCAAAGAACCCAAATTCATTAATACTTTAGCGCCCAGAACCCACAGCTCCCAACTTCTTCTTCTTCTTCTTCAATTATAGGCTTCGGATGAATCCATTTAACCTTTTTCGTATTGTATGATTATGTCAGGGGTGTCCTGGGAAATCAAATATAGAGATTAGACTATTATTATTCAATAATAGGCTTTATACATCATTGATGAAACCACCTATATTTAGGCAGTTAAAGACAGCTTTGAACAATTCAGCATCATCAGTTGAAGAGTGTCTCCTTTGTGTTAGTTGGTCAATATTAGGGGTTAGCTTGAGGCGCTTGAGTATAGCAGATAAAGTTAGCCATTCTTTTTTATGGTTGAGAGTTGCCACAGGGCAACCAAAAAGAACATGGTTGATGGTCTCATCATAGGTTTGACATAGGCGGCAAAGAGGGCTCATTACTGTTGGAATGGTTGTGTTTTGATAGAGATAAGTTTGGCTGTTAAGGCCAGTAGCATTTGATCGTATTCTGTGGTACATCTTTGAGTCTTTCCGGGATGTAAATGGAGAAAGGTTTGGTGGACATTGGTTTGCTAGATAAATTTTTAGGCGCCAATGGTTTACATCTCTTACTGGGATAGGTCTTCCAGAAATTATTTCAAGCTGAAGGGCAGATTTAGCTATTTCATCTGCCTTGTGGTTCCCTTTTATACCCATGTGACTTGGGATGTACTGGAATTTTGTGGATATACCTTGTTTAAGTAGTTGGTTCAATAGTACAAGAGTGGTGGAGGTATCATTGTCTGGGTAGTCTGAATGTTCTGGTGATATTGAGGCAAGGGCTGATTTTGAGTCTGAATAAATTATAAGCGGGGTGTTTCTTGGGGGGTTTGGCATCTTTATAATGGTTTCCAATGCAATGTTGATGGCAGCTATTTCAGCTGTCATGATACTCACATCATTTTGGAGCCTTTCAGCAGCTGCTATACCTAAAGATGGGAAGTGGACTCCACAAGCAGTCCTGGAATCTGTTTTTGAGCCATCCACAAAAATTGGGAGGTGGTGGATATATCTCTGAGACTCAAATTCATGAAATAATGATTTTACATAGGCAAGGGAAAGGTCTGTTTTAATAGCTGGCGCAAACAAAAGGTTCACTTCTGGGTAGAGGTTAGCCCAGGAAGGTATCCGGGGGTAAATTTGAAATAAAGAAGATGAAGGTATGGGGTAGGTCATTTGGGTGGTTGCAAATTCCCGTGCAAGGCCCCTAAAAGCTCCAGGGTTTCTTAGCCAGTCATGTAATCTATGGGAACTGTTACCTTCAATTTTTGTAAAGTAGCGGGCAAGTAGAATGTCTCTACGCATGGCAATAGAGGTGAGACCACTTTCACTGAGGAGGAAGTTGGTTTTGGTGTGATTCCTGAGGCCAAGTATAGCACGGATCATAGTATTCTGGACAGTCTCCAGACTGCATAGTAGGGTATTTGAGCATGAGCCATATACAATTAGTCCATAATCAATCTGAGATCTAATATAAGTCTTATAGAAATTTATTAGAGTTTTTTCATGGCAACCCCAAGGCGTATTGAGTAGCCTTTGTAAGATACGCATTTTCCTGAGGCATTTTATTCTCACATTTTCAATGTGGAGCCTGAAGGTTAGTTTTTGGTCTAGAGTGAGGCCAAGATATTTGATGTGTTGTTGCTCTTGGATGACAACACCATTTAGGGTTAGTAGGGCAGATTGGGGATTTCTCCTGTTATGAAACTGTACTATAGCTGATTTTGATGGGGCGGTGGGTAGGCATGAATTGTTGGAGAAACATTCAAAGGCATAAAGCGACTTTTGTAACTTGGATTGGGCTAGTTCAAAATCATTTGAGGTAGACCATAGGACTATATCATCTGCAAACTGAATATTTGTTTGGGGTAGGTTGAGATCCCATAAATATAGTGAAAACAGGAGACAGCTGAGGACAGCACCTTGGGGAAGGCCTTTGGAGACAGACTTTTTAGAAGTGATGTAGGAATTTACTTGGAGAACAAAAGAGCGTTCAGATAGGTAACTTTTAAAGAAATTCACTACAGGTATTGGAAAACCCATTTTTGATAATTTTTGCAGTAGGAGTGGATGTTGGATATTATCATATGCGTTCTGGAAGTCCAAGAAGGCTGCAACTAGGATTTGGTTGTCTTTCAGACACTCAGATATGGCGTTGGTTAGGTGAACAAATGCATCAATAGAAGAATGATATTTCCTAAATGCTGTTTGGGTATGTGGGATGAGGTGGTTAGACTCAGCAAACCAATACAATCGGGAGTGGATTATCTTCTCATATAATTTTCCCAGAACTGGGGTAATCATAATGGGTCTGAAGGAGTTGGGGTCCTCTTTGGGTTTATTTTGTTTTAATATGGGGATGATGAGTGATGTTTTCCAAGCAGATGGGAAGAAGGAATTGCTCCAGGCATTGTTGAAGAGAGATAAGAGTACTTTTTTAAACTCTATTGGAAGGTGTTGGAGTAAAGATGGATGGATCTGGTCGTGGCTGCAAGTTGTTTTGGGTTTGATTGAATTGATTGCTTTATTCAGCTCAATCATTGTAAAATCTTGGAGTAGATACTGGGACCCAGGCAAGTCAAAATGGGGTGTTAGGCTGATCTGAGGTGGATTATGAGAAGTGTTTTTGAATTTCTTCTCATAAAAATCTGCTAATCTGATTGCCGAGAACTTGAAAAATAAATACTAGCATTATCTTCTTCTTCTTCTATTTAACAGCAGGCGGGCTTTTCAGTAAAACTATTTAGCCCTTTTCCTTTTGCTTCACTCTGTGGGCTACAGAGCTACTGGCTTGATTGCCTCATATTTATTAGATATATTCAGATATCTTTCAGCAGATCTTTCGACTCTAGGAGTTCAAATATAAGATGATAGATGTCGATTTCTATACTCTGTGTGCAGGTATAGTTGGCTAGGCTCTTGGCTGATAGAGGGATTTTGTGGTGTTTGAAGTATTTTAACAGTTTACAAAGCAAGGTATGTTGTGCAGACGTCAGAATATTACATTCAAATAGGCAATGGCCAATTGTTTCATTATTCATATTGCAATGCCTGCAAAGAGGGGACAGGGGAATTGAACCACTTGAATTAGAAAGCTTATATGAGAATGCAAGGAAATTTAGTCCATTTGTTCCTGAACGAATTCTATGATAAATTTTAGAAAGATACTTATTGGGAAAGGGGGAAAGAATAGGATTAATCTTATTAAAATTAATATCTGATAACCTCCATCGGTAAATATCTCTAATTGGGATTGGTCTCCCACTTGGCTGGTCAATATTTATAGCATTTTTTGCTATTTCATCAACCTGATGATTACCACTTATGCCAGAGTGGCTAGGAATGTACTGAAAGTAAGTTTTTATGCCACTTGAAGCAAGATTATCAATAATACTGTGACAATGATAAGTGTCAATGTCCAACTTATATTGAGGAGCTGAGGCCAGCAACTCAAGGCTTGATAAAGAGTCGGAATAGATGATAATATTATTCGAATTTTCAATCAAAGGTTGGTTTTGCTTAAGGTGTTCTAATGCCATGATTATGGCATTTAACTCAGCAGACATTATAGATAAATTATTAAATAATCTCTCGCCCATTGCAATTTTCAGGTGAGGAAGGAAAACACCACTTGCAACCTTCTCATTCATTTTTGACCCATCAACAAATATTTGGAAGTGATTTTTATAGGTAATTGTATTAAGTTCTGCAAATTTTTTCTGGACAAAAGAAATGGGGGTTAAATCTTTATTCCATTTTGAAAATTCAGTATTTATTATGGGAAATGACCAATTCCATGGGGGGGGATTGGGGGAAAGTAGGTGCAATAGACTTTGCTGGTACAGGGAACTTCTTTTGAATATTGGCATACTCATCTGCAATACCTCTATACATGGCTGGATTTCTTAACCAATTATGTAATGTGTGTGAGCTATTTGATTCAATTTTTGTAAGATGTTTTATCAAGAGAAAGCTACGTCTCTCCCTTATTGTTGTTAATCCACTCTCCATGAGCAGAAACTTGGTGCTTGTGGGTTTCCTAAGACCAAATATGAGACGTATTATATCATTTTGTGTTGTTTCAATTTTTTGCATCTGGGTCTTTGCACATGCACCATAGACAATGAGCCCATAGTCAATATGGGGTCTTATATGTGATTTATAAAACTGGAGTAAGGTTTTCTCCTTACAACCCCAGGGTGTGGAAAGAAGTCTTTTTAGTATATTTGCTTTTCTATAACATTTTTTTATTGTGTTTGAAATGTGGAGGTGGAAATTAAGTTTTTGGTCAAGCATGAGACCTAGGTAATTAATATTATTATCTTCTGGAATAGTTGTTTTATTTAGAGTTAGTTTTGCATTAACATGGTTTCGCTTCCGGTGAAATTGGATTATTTTTGACTTGGTGGGTGCAATGGGTAAATCTGAATGTTGAGAGAATTTTTCAAACTGGAAAAGTGACTTTTGCAGATTTGACTGTGCTATCTGAAAGGTGTTGCCAGATGACCATAGCATCAGATCATCAGCATATTGTAGATTCGTGTGGGGTAGGTTCATGTCCCACAGATATAGGGCAAAAAGGAGGCAACTGAGGACTGCTCCCTGAGGTAGGCCTTTGGATATTGTCTTTTGGGGTGAAGAGGCTGAACCAACACAAACAATGAAACTTCGCACTTCTATGAAGGATTCAATAAAGGATACTAGCTTAGGAGGTACTCCAAGGTTTGCAAGTTTACTTAAAAGGATTTGGTGGTTCACATTGTCATAAGCTGCTTCAAAATCTAGGAAAGCTGCCACTAGGATATTATTTTTTGAGAAAGATTCATTTATTGCATTTGTTAGCAAAATGAAAGCATCTGTTGAGGAGTGGTATTTCCTGAATCCAGTTTGAGTGTGTGGGATCATGTTATTTTTCTCAACAAACCAGAGGAGTCTGTGATAAATCATTTTCTCCATTATTTTCCCCATCACAGGTGTAATCATTATGGGCCTATAAGACTCAGGGTTATCTTTTGGTTTATTTTTCTTTAGGATTGGTAGGAGGGACGAACATTTCCATATATTGGGGAACCTAGAAGATGCCCAAGCGTGATTATAACAATTTAGCAGTTTTTGTTTGTATGAAGGTGTGAGATTCTTTATCCATGTAGGGTGTATATTGTCATAGCTACTGCTAGTTTTGGACCTAATATGATGTATTGCATTATTCAATTCCTGGATTGAAAATGGATTAGTTATGTACTCGGATCCTGGGCGTGGTTGGTAACTAGGGTTCATAGGAATTGTGGACAGTTTGCTTTGATTATTTGATGTTAGCTTATAAACAAAAAGAGTTGCAAATAGGTTAGCCTTTTCATTATCATTGTCATAATGGGTATTATTGTGTATAAGCTCATACAGGAGTGGGTTGGGAGAAGTCTTTTTCCCACATATATGGCTTATGACTTTATGTATAATTGGCTCATTTGTTTCTCTGGAGAGATTATTTGCAAAATTATTCCAGTATTTATATTTAGCATCTATTACAGTCCTTTTTAGATTAGATTCTGCTTGTAATTTTTTTAAATATGTAGTAGGTGTTGGTTTTTTTATGAATTCTGTACTAGCTGCCTTTTTTATCCTCCATTTATTTAGGCACTCATTTGTCCACCATGCTTTAGGAATTTGTTTAGGGAATGTTTTCTTAGGTGTTGTCCTGGGGATAGCATGATTAGCTGTATTTATTAGTAAAGATGTCAACGCTTCAGCATGTGTGTCAACTGTTGTGTTATAAATGCATGAACTTTGGGTGAAACTTGTAATTTCATCATTTAGCTTATTTTGGAAATAGACCAATTTGCTTTAGTGTTGATATATTTGGATGTATGAGATGAAGTTTCAGCAGGTTCATTTAGGGAGCAAACTATAGCAAAGTGGTCTGTACATAGACTATCAATTTTATTTATGTAAATTTTGTTCAAAAAATTTAAAGACACAATTTGTAGGTCAATTGTGGAGAAATTGCCACTTTTGGGGTTGAAATAAGTATTCAGGTTTGGAGGGGTAGCAACAACTAATTCATTATTATTTGAAGTCATATGCTCAATAAATTTAGCAGCTTTATTTGCTGGTTTATTCCCCCACAAAAGGCTGTGGGCATTGAAATCACCACAAATAATGATATTTTTTAACATATTAGAATTATTTATATAATTAAAGAAATCCTTGGCATCTGTAGTTTGGCCATTAGGGTTATAAAAGCTTATTATGTAGGTTCTTAAATTATTCAGCAAAACACTTATACCAATTACATCAACATCATTTTCAAAATCTGGAAAATTGATGCCACAAAATTTTATATTATTATTAACTAATAAAGCTACACCACCTCCTTTTCTCTCTGAAGATCTATCCTTTCTCAGGATAGTATATCCCAGAGACTTAATTTGTTGATTTTGGGTTAAATGAGTTTCCTGGAGGCAAGCAATATTAATTGAATTATTATTCATAAATGATATTAGTTCATTTAGCTTATTTTCTGTGAGTGATCTTACATTCCATTGGAGTATTGATAAATGTTGTGTTGTTGATTTATTCTTCATATGACTGTGTATCAATGTTCAGCTTTGTTAATAGTAAAGCAAGATCTTTTTTTTGCTTGAATGAGCATATCATCTGGGATGTAGATTTTTGCCAATTCTGCAATAATTTTTGTTTTCTGTAGTTGATGTATGTTCATGGCCTGAACTGCATTACAGTTTAGAATGAATAAGCATATATTTGGGGATTGCATTTTTGGTAGTGCATCCTGTTTGTTGGTTAAGGGATTGATTCCTGGTAGTGTTTCTGGTTTGTTTCTTCTTGGGAGGGAGGGCCAGGCTGGCCTCATCTCACCGGACAAGGAGGCTTGTTGGCTTGGTGATTCCTTCTGATAGGGATTTGAGCTAGGAACTTAGAAGATGGTGTTTTATATGGGGTGCTTGATGCATTGGGGGCACTTGACTCGGGGGTTTTGGTTGGTTTCATTACAGGCTTTATTTGGTATTGTTGGGCAGCATTTGCTTCCATTGCTGCAAAGGGGTATGGGATGGCCTTCTCTGTTGATATTTGGAGTGTTAGAGCTCTTTTCTTGTATGCAGGGCATAATGATTTATTTGTAGATTCATGTGGGGTTTTGCAATTGATGCATGTAGGCTGAGTGTTGTTGCAAGTTGTCAGCTCTTTAGGATGGAAGGATTTACAATTACTACACTCTTGGAGAATTTCATTGCATTTGTTTGTCGTGTGTCCTAGTTTGAAACACTTCTGACACTGAATAGGCTTAGGTTTGTATTCCTTGTGTGGTTTGATTTGCCCAAATAGGAATAATTTTTCTGGGATATCAATTTTATCCTTCAGTGTGAATAAGAAGGATCTACTAGTTTTTAGGCCATTAGAGTTAGGTTTTCCAAGTTGGGTAACATCCTCAACTGGGATTGTGTTTCCAGCCCTATCTGAAAGGCCTTCTTTTAACTCCTGAGTAGATATCTCTGGGGGAACATTATAAACTACTATTTTTATTGGTGATTGTTTTGGGTTCCAATTAGATGCAATAATTGGGGTATTCAGAAGGGATTTAAGGTTAATTATTGTATCTGCTGATTTCTGATCTTCTACAGCTATTAGCAGAGATCCATCACGGTTATTGTTAAGAGAGAACATTGATTTTAGCAATTTAAAAATTGCAACTCTTATTGCAGTGATCATTTTTATTTCAAAGGGGGTAGTGGGAGTAATTTTAAGGTAAATTCCTAAGTTTTTGGAGGGAGGACCTTGGGTAGGGAGAGGGTAAATGCTTTTAATTGGGGAGATTTTTTTCCTTTTTTTAGAACTTCTAGAGAGGACCTCTTGAAACCCATTATCATCATTTATGGTTACATTAGCCCCTACACTTATCATTGTCCTATTCTCCGAATTGGAGCTATCATTAGAACTTTGAGATAGGGTGCTTGACCAGCCAGGATGGGTATCTTTCACTATGACACTTCCACTGGAATTTGATTTGGGATCTGGGGGGACTTTTTTTTTTGAAGGACTTCTAATCATTGCCTATTGAAAAAACTGATCCCTCCTGTAACTTGATATGTCTCTGAGAAATGTGTTTGCCGACAGAAGCCAAATATCATATCTAAAGTTAGCAAATCACAGATGGTGCGGGTATACACAAAAGAATTCTACTAGTCACAAAGATATATTCAATTTATGTCAGCAAGTGCCTTGTGTCGGCAAGGGACTTTTTTATTTAACAAAACCAGTTGCTCAGCGCCCAAGAACCCAAACAAAGATAGATCATATCAAGTTACAGGAGGGGAGATTTGACTTCTGTCGGCAAAAGCATTTCACAGAGACGTATCAAGTTACAGGAAAGATCAACTTTGGGTGTTACAAATATTCAAAATATTTCATTCAGTGTTGGGTCACATAGACATATTAGTAAATAAACACCAGATCGCATGGGATTTTGCGAATTCTTGAGTTCCTTGCGCTTTTTCTTCTTTGCCTCCAGTAAAAATCGCTATTTAAAGAAGAAAGAAGAATTTGCTGTACCAAAGGTAAAATAACTTAATATTTGGTTTTATGAATTGATACTTGGGTATGCTGTATGAGGGGGGTTGCTCCTGTCTCAATACCTCTTTCTTTACGCTAAATTTTTACTTTTCTAGAATATTTTATAAGGGTTATTATTCCAATTAAACGGCCCTTGTGTTTTATGAGTAGTTTTAAAGAACTGGGGCACAAAGGCAAACTTCATCGCAAACAGCGAGGTATTAAGGAGGGCGCTACCCCCCCCCCTCATATACGTAATAATTTCGGTTCGTTTTAAGTTTTGATGTTCGTCCTTACTTTCAGCTGAAAAAAAAATCTTTTTTTATTTTATTTCTGATTGTTACGAAATAATGGCGGGAAATCCGGCTCCCCCTCAGTAGAATTCTTTTGTGTATACCCGCACCATCTGTGATTTGCTAACTTTAGATATGATATTTGGCTTCTGTCGGCAAACACATTTCGCAGAGACATATCAAGTAACAGGAGAGATCAACTTTGGGTTCTTTCTGGGCGTTCAGAAATATTTCAAATGTCATTCATTTTTGGGTTCTGATAAATTAAAAATGCTTGTATTACATGCATGCGGGCGTTGGCCTTGCTTGGGCTTATGATGCCCTATACAGTGTTTTTATTAAGTGAAAAATAATTCATACTTATATTTTCGGCCAAATAAGTATTCAAATAATCAATTTATTGTCAGTATAATTTTATTTTTAACTTGGGCGCCAGATTCAAAGGTAAATATAAACCTTTGCTGAAACCGGATCTAGCTTCCAGGATCAAAGCTTTGATACTTTAGCTCCTCAGCTTCCAGAGTCCTAGCGCCCAGGATCAAAAAAGAGCTTTAGACTTTGGGCCTGGGAGCTTATCCTCAAAATATCAGCTCAATCCGATCCTTTCTTCCCTATTTTCCAAAAACCAAATATCAAGTTTTGTGGGGATTTGCTTGCGTCAAAAATAGATACTGGACGCTAAAATAATAAGTCCGTAAGTGTCTCTGTGGTACAAATGTCGCTGTTGCTGACTGTCAGGCGGGAGATCCAGGTTCGATTCCCTGTCAGAGAAAATTTTTTATATACTGAATTTAAAGTTTAAAAAAGAAACTCAGTTTCTTTTTTAAATCCAATCTAGTACTTGGATTTAAAAAAGATGGAAAGATGGAAAAAAAATATTTTTTTATTTGATTTCTGATTGTTACGAAATAATGGCGGGAAATCCGGCTCCCCCTCAGTAGAATTCTTTTGTGTATACCCGCACCATCTGTGATTTGCTAACTTTAGATATTATATTTGGCTTCTGTCGGCAAACACATTTTGCAGAGCCATATCAAGTTACAGGAGAGATCAACTTTGGGTTCTTTCTGGGCGTTCAGAAATATTTCAAATATGTCATTCATTTTTGGGTTCTGATAAATTAAAAATGCTTGTATTACATGCATGCGGGCGTTGGCCTTGCTTGGGCTTATGATGCCCTATACAGTGTTTTTATCAAGTGAAAAATAATTCATACTTATATTTTCGGCCAAATAAGTATTCAAATAATCAATTTATTGTCAGTATATTTTTATTTTTAAATTGGGCGCCAGATTCAAAGGTAAATAAACACCAGATCGCATGGGATTTTGCGAGTTCGCGAGTTCCCTGCGCTTTTTCTTCTTTGCCTCCAGTAAAAATCGCTATTTAAAGAAGAAAGAATAATTTGCTGTACCAAAGGTAAAATAACTTAATATTTGGTTTTATGAATTGATACTTGGGTGTGCTTGTATTTATCTTCCAAGTTGGGAGCTGTGGGTGCTATGGGTTCTTGGGCGCTAAAGTAAATGTTGCTTTGATCCTGAAAGCTAGATCCGGTTTCAGCAAAGGTTTATATTTACCTTTGAATCTGGCACCCAAGTTAAAAATAAAATTATACTGACAATAAATTGATTATTTGAATACTTATTTGGTCGAAAATATAAGTATGAATTATTGTGGATAGGCTTGTTTTTTTTTATTTATAAAAGATGGTTCAATCAGTTTTTTGAGTCTAAAGCTCTTTTTTGATCCTAGGCGCTTGGACTCTGGAAGCTGAGGAGCTAAAGTATCAAAGCTTTGATCCTGGAAGCTAGATCCGGTTTCAGCAAAGGTTTATATTTACCTTTGAATCTGGCGCCCAAGTTAAAAATAAAATTATACTGACAATAAAAATAAATCGAACAATCGAAAATAAATGTGGTCTGCTTCAAGGGGAAGGCTCGGAGACCCCTCCTTCTCCCATTTCTGAGGGGGGGGGGTAATTTTGGAGGGATAACCAAAAATGCTCAGAATCGAAAATAAAGCGTGATCTGCCTCAAGGGGAAGGCTCAGCGGCCCCTCCTTCCCCCATTTCTGAGGGCAGGGGAGGTGGGGGGGGGTCAATTTTGGGAGGGGGTAGGTCAATTTTGGAGGGAAAACCAAAAATACTCAGAATCGAAAATAAATGGGATCTGCCTCAAGGGGAATGCTCAGAGGCCCTTCCTTCCCCATTTCTGAGGGCAGGGGAGGGGGGTCAATTTTGGAGGGAAAACAAAAATGCTCAGAATCGAAAATACAGCGTGATCTGCCTCAAGGGGAAGGCTCAGCGGCCCCTCCTTCCCCCATTTCTGAGGGCAGGGGAGGGGGGGGGTCAATTTTGGAGGGAAAACCAAAAATAGTCAGAATCAAAAATAAACGGGATCTGCCTCAAGGGGAAGGCTCAGAGGCCCCTCCTTCTACCATTTCTGAGGGCAGGGGAGGGGGGGGGTCAATTTTGGAGGGAAAACAAAAAATGCTCAGAATCGAAAAATGCTCAGGCAAACTATTACAGTTATACTATCGAAGTTTTCGCCACTTCGCAGCAGAGATCTTTGTTTTCAAACCATTTGCTTGCTATTATTAAAGAGAAACGTTAAATGATCCATGCCTTTTTTCTTTTCTTTTTTTTGAGAAATTCGTAGGTGCAATGTCGATTTCTGTCGGCACAGTTTCGTCGCCCCCCCCCCCCCACTCTAAAGGAAAATTGCTAGCAATGCCCCTGGCCTTGGCTACAACTAGAAGTATTCGAGACAAGAGTATAATTTTATTTGGCAACCGAGCGTCAATCCCCCCCCGGAAATCCTGGATCTGCCACCGTTTCTAAGTTGTAAATATAATAGAAAATTCATTTTTTTTTGTAGGGAATCTGCATAATTTTCCGCAATGATGTGGAAAAACTTTTTGAAGTTCCCCCAGGACTTTTCTGAAATTACGCCCGTGGCCACAACCTTATTATTTAACTATTACCTGTAAATACTTTTTTAATAATTTTTTTTTTACTGATCTCTCAATGCAATGCTAATGCGAAAACCCCCCCCCCTCCTCTATTGCTAAGCCGCATTGCATACTTTGTCGATGCGGATTACTCTTGCCCCAGATGTAATATAGGTATTGAAGATGTGGCCCATATTCTCGCCGAGTGCCAGCAACTTTCTCTGTTAAAGGGGAAAGTATTTTGAGGGTGGTAGCTTGGAGTTCCCAGGGATCCTGAAGACGACTGTAAAAAGGACAATCATGCAGTTATGTAAATATGTAAATGAAGCGTTGACAGCAATAAGTGAAACTTGATTATTATTTATTTATTATTATTATTTTCTTTTAGTTATTTATTTATTTCATTTTATTTTATTTGTTTAATTATTTTATTTATTTATTTATTTTTTTTTGGGGGGGGGAGAAGTTAGATTTTATGTTATTTTTCTTGTGGAGTGTAATTAAGAATACTGTGTTGTATGGCCTATTTTTTGGCTTATAATAAATTTATTATTATTATTATTACATTCCGTAATGAAACTTATGGTGAGTCAAGAATGCAATATTTGTTCGTAGGCTTCTTCAGTTCGTGAGCTTCTTTGAACAATTATTTCCGTGTGATATTCACAAGCACATCGACTTGTATGCTTTACTAGTACCAAAGCGCAACCTCCCCCATAGCTTCTAAGTCTATTTCGTAACTGTCTTTATCGCATCAACCGGCATCTTTGAAAAAGACAATTCTCCTTGCAGACTCGATGATTCACCGTCATTGGAATTTCATTCATAAAGTTACATGAGGTTCGACCGCCACTTTCAACCGGCATCTTTGAAAAAGAGAAGTCTCTTTGCAGACTCGATGATTCACCGTCATTGGAATTTCATTCATAAAGTTACATAAGGTTCGACCGCCACTTTCAACCGGCATCTTTGAAAAAGAGAATTCTCCTTGCAGACTCGATGATTCACCGTCATTGGATTTACTTATTCGGATTGTTCATTTCATTTACGTTTATTAGTTGATTATGATTTAGTAACATTTGTTTTTATTTAAATTTATTAGATATGAATTTATTAGATTTATTTTAATTTTTTGTCAAATTATTATTAAATAATCTATTTATTCAATAATTTTTCATTTTTTTATTTATGTTTATAAGTTTTTAGAATTTATTTCATAAAATTTATTGATTTATTTATTTTTATTGGCTTGCGAAGGTTATTACATCTCTTTCCATGCAGATGGAACCAAAATGCCAATATTTTCATTTTAAAAACCACGTAGGTCATGTAGGAATAAATTCTGCGAATACACCATTTTCTAAGTTTTACTACTTCCAACATCAAGCCCCCCTCCTACTGCTGCCTTGAATTTGCTTTCCCGTTTGCTATCCCTATTTTTCAGATGGATTGAAAAAAATAATAAGAAATGAGTAACTCGCTTGTGAACTTGTTATACGACAAATTTCGGGTGAGCTATCGGACAAGCTTTTAGTCTTTAATAATAATTGTAGGGCGAGACAAGCTTACAATATCTGTTCGTTGTCCAATTAAGGAGTCTTTTTCAGCTATTTTCGCTTGATAATATATAACTATATTAATATTCTTTAGGATAATCTAATAGAAAAAACTGTTATGAGTAGTAGTAGTGTACCTATAAGAAACATTATATTGCTTCTTGTTCCCCTTATTGCTTCTAAGGACATTTTTCAACAACTATTTTCAACAACTATTTTCGAATGATTTTCACTAACTTTCTACTAATTTCGCGTGAGCTATTGCACAAGCTTTTTATCTTTTCTTATGAACTGTAGGCAGGTGCGTCACGTATAAGGGGAGGAGAAAGCCCCCCCCCCTATTTTTGGTGACTCGACAAAAAATTGAGTCGGTAAAACCTCGGCGCGAAGCGCTGCGGTTTTACTGACTCAATTTTTGAAATAAATAAATGAGATGTATAAGATTACTGAAAGAAGGTGAAAACACTGACGTGACATCCACTGAAATCTAGATCCTCCCAAGTCTCTATCTATGAAAACTTTGGTGTCAGTCGGTAAATGAGACGATTTTACCGACTCAATTTTTAAATTTGATTGAAAGGGGCCGCTATCTCAATCTCATTCGGTAATTGCAGCGGCAATATTGACCGGAAACAATGGATGATTTTCATTTAGAGGTTAGAATGCGTTCTAGCTTCTTTCTCCAATCTTCAAGCTCAGAGCTTGTAGATTATGTCTTAGCAGTTTAGACAATATCAGCCAGTGCTTTATAATTGAAATTTCAAGACAAAATATCATGGGCAGCGCGATAGCGCTGCCTAAGTGAAGAGCGATGTGGGCACAATATATTGTTTTTTTTTTTAACCAGGGCACTTCTTATAGAAAAAATGGCATAGGAACTTCAAATGAGCTCATGGAGGGCAGCCAGCTCCCCTCCCCCACGGCAATCACTTCCCCAAACACATCCAATCAAAATTTTGAGATAGCCATTTTGTTCAGTGTAGTTTTAAGGTCTGGAAATTGTGAATTTGAGAATGACACCCTCCCTCCCCCACAACCCTCAGAGCAAGGGTTGTAAGGTATGCCCTTTTGAGATATAAGGTTATTTATAGGAAGGGGGCTCATTTGATTGGTAATCAGAAGTTCTACTGGCCTATTTAACAGTCAAAAGTGATTGGAGGTCATCCAGCCCCCTCCCATAAACCAATCATTTCCCAAACATATTCAATCATCATTTTTGAGATAGCCATTTTGTTCAGTGTAGTTAAAAGGTCCAGAAATTATGTCTTTGAAGATAACTCCCCCCCATATAGCCCTTAGGTCAAAGGTTGTAAGTTACGCCCCGGGGGCACATAAGGTTTTTATAGAAACGGTGGTCGTATAAACTTCAAAGAGGGCTCATTGGATTGGTAATCAGAAGTTATAGTGCTCTTTTTAAGAGTCAAAGTGATTAGAAGGCAAATAGCCGCTCCCCCCCCCACACACACACACGTCGTATTTTCCAGAAACGCATCTCATAGTAATTTTAAGATGGCCATTTTTTGTCGTAGAAACTTCGAAAAGGGCTCAGTCGGTTGGTAATTGAAAGGGCTAGTACCTTCTTTAATAGTCAAAAGTGATTAGAGGGCAACCACCCCCCACGCCCATCATTACCCCAAACACTTCCAGTCAAAATCTCGAGATAGTTATTTTGTTTGACGTAGTTTAAAAGTCCATAAATTATGTCTTTGAGGATGAGAACCCCCTCATGGTCCTCAGGGCAAGGGTTGTAAGGTATGCTCCGAGGGCATTTAAAGTTTTTTTGGAAACGGGGGTCGTATACACTTCGGAGGGGGCTCATTGGATTGGAAATCGGATGTTGAAGAGCCATTTTTAAGAGTCAAATTTATCGAAGGGCAGCTATACCCCTCCCCATGTCATATTTTCCCCCAATGCATCCGATAGAAATTCTAATATAGCCATTTGTTCAAAAATAGTCCAAAGATCTCATAACACGGTCTTTGGGGTTGACACAACCCCCCAAAGTATGGGGATAAGGGTTGTAAGTGATGCCCCGGGGATGTAAGGTTTTTATGAAGAGGTGGTCTTGTGAACTTTAGAGGAGGCTGATTTGATTGGAAATGCATACTTCTAGTTTCATTTTGAAAGTCAAGCGTAATTGAGCGAAAATAGCCCCCCCCCTCTCTCTGATATCCCCTTTTCCCCAAACACATTCGATCGAAATTGTGAGACAGCCATTTTGTAGCCAATAGTCCAAAGAGAATATAACAATATCTTCAGTAATCAAATATAAGAAATATTTAGGCGGACGTTGAACAAAATAAAAACAAACTATTAACATGTGAACTTTCAAAAAGGTGACAAAGCAATATCTCGAGAACAATTTATATTATTAAGTTAGATCTTTAAGAGTAAGTTGTGGGGGATTTTGAACTAGCCAGAAAGCACTATGTGTATACTTTTAGTACTACAACTACAGTTACTGTAACTAGTGACGCTAAGAGTATTAAGGTGAAACTTCTAGGAAGCATTTAGGGGGCGTTCCAATTAAACGAAAAAACTGTATACTTGCATGTTTCAAAAAGGCATATAAGCAATATCATAGGCAGCACCACTCTATAATAGCTAGAAATATCATTGAGACATTTAAAGGAGCTAATTCGATTCAAAATTAAAAAATCTTGGGTCCTTTCTAAGAGTAAAAAGAGATTGGAGGGAAATCAGCCCGTCTCTCAAGCCGATTTATTTCCCAAACACATCTAGTCAAAATTTTGAGACAACTATTTTGTTCAGCATAGTAGAACGGTCCAGCAACTATGTCTTTAGGAATATTGAGCATGTCAAACCCCCACAATTATGCCAAACTATGGATTCGTATAGAAAAAAAACGAAAAGATATAAAATATTTTTTTTATGAAAATGACTTTGTCAATAAAAAACGAACAGAAATTCATCTAAAAAAAAACTTTTTCCACAAAACAAGCTTTTCATAGAAAAGTAAAGAGCTCCATAAGCCAAAAAAGGCAGAAATAAAGTCAAGTAGTCATTCAAGCGCAAAACTACCACAGATCACTATCAATAAATAAATGAAACTCAAAATGAACAGAAATTAGAATAAATAGCCGAGTCAAACTCGAAACGAGCAAAAATTAACATTAGTACGGCTGATAACCCACGTGCCTTCTCAAAACCAGAACATAATTTGCGCTTTACTGAAAACAAAATATGTTTAAATGTTCTCACCTTTTTTTACTTAAATAAGTAAAAAACTTTTTTTCCTCACTTTTTTTTACCCATTTTTGTTTTAAGGAATAAATATCATATAGATAAATTAAACTGACAATCCACGGTCATTTTTTTTTTCTTCAGTAAAGCCTAAGTTATGTTCTGGTCTTAAGAAGGCATGGGGGTTGTCAGCCCTGGTAATGTTAATTTTTGCTCGTTTTGAGTTTGACTCGGCAATTTATTATAATTTCTGTTCGTTTTGAGTCTCATTTAATTGTTGATAGTGATTTGTGATAGTTTTACGCTTGGAAGATTATTTGACTTATTTCTGCCCATTTTGCTTGCCATTTTTTGCGTCTGGGAGTTTTGTGGCCGGGGGGGGGGTCCACCCCCCCCCCCTTGCCCCCACCTTAATGGGCGCCCATGGTAGTGTCTACAGAGTCCCGTGTTCATGTGGGAAATTTTACACAGGTAGAACCCTTCAACAACTTGGTGAACGTTTGCATGAACACAAAATCTCAATAGAATAGTCCCTGAGATTCGAAAATAAAAATGACAACTTTGATTCCGCCTTGGCCCTGCATATCTTTGAAAATCCTACACATTTGGTACTTTTTGAGGAGGCAACTTTAATATCTACTATATATATATATATATATATATATATATATATATATATATATATATATATATATATATATATATATATATATATATATATATATGAATATGTTGATGAAATGATGTTGATGATGCATGATTATGTTTATGAAAAAAAGCCTTTTGTCTATCTGATGGCTGTATTGATTTTTTTAGCATTTATTGTACATTTAGAAGAAACCTCCTAAAAGCCGAAAGGAGTGTATTAGCCTATAGATTTCACGTAATGTTTTTTGGAAGAAGGATAAGAAGCGTTATGATGGCTTGATGCTTGCATTGAAATATTTTAACTCCTCCGTTGAAACGCATCCGTTTAAGTACTTAGAGGTGATAGATGTTGTTTTGACTGATGTACTAGACCAGATTGGTGTGAACAATTTTGCATTTTTGCTGCATCCGTTTTGCGTGAGAAAAAAACTGGATCTGCGTGAACCAAGGTTTTGCTCAAGCGCAATATTTTAGCTGTCAAATCAACTGGGATATTGATTAATTAACTGTGCTTCTTTTTTCTCGCATTTTACAGTGAGAACTATTTTACAGCTAGTCTTTTTCTTGCTGAATTTGTCTTAACTAACACTCTCCTAAAATATTGACCTTGGTTGCGTTGCTAAGATCTCCAAGTTCTGTCAACAAAGACTATGCAAATGGATTCGCCTCTTAGTCGTCCCACAATTTTTTTTTCTTTTTAATTTTTTTTCTGTTGATTTTTTTGACAAAACAAAGGGCAATTGAAATTATTTCCAGGAAGTTGTCCTAAAACTGGCTTCTGTGAAGAAGATTGTAATAGAGCAGAAATACTTAAAGAAGGGACATGCGTAGATGGAATACGATTCTCTACAAGGAACCATATAAGTGAAAATCAACGGAATGGAAATTTATGTTCCCCAAAACTACGTTCGAACTATTAAGGAAGCAAAGAAAAATTCTGCATTGGTTGTCACACTTTATCTGATAATCTTCCACAAGAAAAGAGATACTTAACCCGTTGAAGCTGGTTAATTTTGTTTTTGTCCTGTATGTCAAAATTTTAGACGAACTAGTTAAACTAGGGAAAAAAAAATTTAACTAATATATTTCTATTTATTTCTCGGACAATATACCAAGCGCCGTGCTTACAGCTTCAAAATTCAAAAAGTAATGGGTTTTTTTCATTTCCTGAAAATAAAAATATGGTTTTGAGATACGAGATTAGCGCGCGAGACCGTATTTGAAAAGTCCTTTACCCTCAGGTGCAGTTTAAAAATAAAATGCACATTTTTGCCTGATGCACTTCTTTTTCTGATGCACTTCTTCTGGGAACAGCCCAGAAATGCGTTTCTTTTAGAGTCTATCTGAGCTTCCAGTTCACCCTCACGGGAATGAATAGCTCTGCAGAGGTTATCCAGTTCTCGTCTTCTTTAGACAAAACGCAAACTTGCTTTAATGCTCAGCCCAACTTGAATACTAACAAAACCTTAAAGAACCATATCAAAGAAATCTCATTTATTTACAATGATCACAATTCAATCACAGATCAAGTTTTAACTAGAGCGTGACTTCTACAAAAGTAGCATATCAGCTTTAAATGCCTTGCTTTGCCAATTCGTAAAAAAAAAAAAAAAATTCTCAGTCAGAATTATTGAAGACACCGTCCCTGTTGATAACTTGTTTTTATACTGAGTGCAAGAATTTGTGCCTCAGAACACAACCCCAAAGAACGCTTACACAGAGAGAGGGTGATGGCGAACTTTTTTTGAAATGACGCTGAAATCTTCTGAGTTAAAACTGAAATGGACGGGTAGTATTTGTTACATCGCAGACTTAAAGAGGAGATAAGTAGTAAGGAAAGTGAGTAGATTCATATTTGCGGACTTGGGCTACTGTGCAACATTATTTTTTCCTTTTCAAAAAAGTTTCAAAACATTTTTAACAATTGGAAAAAGAAATTAAAAATATTATAAATTACAAAATAGAGTAATAATTCTGTGGTGTTTAGCCAAAAGGTGATAAATAAGCTATTTGGCAAAAATGAGCTACAAGCACCAAGGATTTCTCTCCTCAAGATCTACAGTTTGCCTAAGACTGCCTAAGAAGAAATGCTGGTATAATTGTTAGGGTACTAAGTCTAGTTTTAGCTGAGCTATAACAACTGCCTAAAAGGGATGAGTGTTTTCTTCCCTTAAAATAATTTTTTTTTTTGACAGGAATTGGTTCCTGCTAGGACCCGATCAAAGCCAAATTACTCAAACCCTTCACCGGTTTAATGAAAAAAGCTGCACCGAAGAGAGAAATAAAGCATGAAACGGTTAATCTTAGGCGAGTAATAAATGCCACCTTCACTTACAACCTTAGACTGAACAGTACTGAGCTTGAACAAGTGTGGATGAAATGTTTCTGCAGCACTTTTGGATTAACAAAAAAGAGATCGATGGTTTTATTTTTCGAAAATGACAGGCTATGGTTTTGCCCAGACTCCTGCTACCACTCCTGGCCAACCAGCTCAAAACAGGTCAACTGAGTCTGAGATTGAATTTATAAAGGAGTACATAAAGGCTGTTCCATCTTTTGAATCACACTATTCACGTTCACATTCGTCAAAAAATGTGTTTATCTTCGAATCTCAATATTGCCAAGATAAACGATTTATATCAGAAAAAGTGTAGTGTATAAAGACAAGTAGCCAGATCCCTATCAATGTTCAAAACATAATTTTATATACTATTTCAACCTGGGATTCAAGCCTCCAGCGAAAGATAGCTGTGGTACTTCAAACAGACGAGAGACCTTTTAAGTCTGGTTATGATGATAAAAGAAATGAAAAAGAACTTGCTATACGATCAATGGGCAATCAGAGGTCTGGAACTTTGACCTTCAACAGTGCTTGCCAACACCTGATGTCAAAACAAAGTTAGTGCTTTATAAATTATTAATTAGAAGTGCCTGGAGCTGGGTCATACTCACTTGGAGTATGACACAGATCATGCAAGAATTGAAAGGTAAAAAAAATCTTCTAAAGTCACCGTTCTTGTCCCATGTGATTGGGCTAGTGCTATACAAACAACCAGAGGAAAGACCCCAATGATGAAGCATGAAATGAATCAGTTCGAAAATTCTCACAGGGATGACAAGCCATTCCGGACGATGAACCTTAAAAATAAAGTCGCCTAGCTACAATTCCAGCAATGAAGACAAAGCACCCTAACGGGCGGGCCATTAGCAAACCAAAATTTGATGATCTGATATTCCTTCTTTCTTACAATTCTGAAAAGTATCACAAATTTTACAGAAACATAGCTTACAACAAAGTGGTGACAGATTTTTGCAAGATGAGCCCCAAAGCTTTAAAAATTTGAAAAAGGTTACTTATTCCCTTCTGGCTAAGCGCCACGAAATTAGGATTGTTTAAAAGAAAAATAATGATTTTTTTAGCGTTGGCACTGTAAGTTTGAATTTGATTTAGTTTAAGCATCGCTGAGAGGAGAGGAGGGATTGTCTTATATAATTTAAGTAAATGATTAGTAAAGAGGGATTAAAATGAAAGAAAATCAAAAGGCGACCCATCAGTGTTTCTTTTTCACCGGAGGAGGAGGTTCAAAGGACATAGGTTAAAGAATAACATCCGGATCATTGGGACCATCAACATACGTTTCATAAGATGGAGTGTCGTGATACATAGCCCGGTATCCGTCTTCCGTCCGCTCGACCACTTTGGCCAGTAGCTTGCCGTAGTGTTTTCCCTTAGCACCAACTGTATTCACCATGATAAAACTTCCAACGAACTCATTATCACCATAAGCACTTTCAGTAAAACTAAAATTTTGGTCAGAGACTTCTTCACTCCAATCAGAAGGATTTGACAACTTGCAAGGTTTCCTGCAGCTGTTTGCTGGGATAGTTCAAACCAACACCATGTCTTGCAGCAAAAATTTTCACGGCGCTTGTTCGATCGACCCTATAATACCATTTAAGAGCTGCAGCAATTGTCTTACAGGTCGGCTTTAAGAGACTGTTATGGGACTCGACAGCATTGGTAGTCAAGACGTCCCACTCTTTATCAGTGAATTCGAAAAGCGACTTGCAAATCATCTTCAAGTTATTTGCTCTGGACCAAAACGAAACCCAGCTAACAGCCTGACTCCACCCATTACAGAACCGAAGAGCAGCATCAGAGATGAGACCAGGAAAAGTCTTCAAAAGCTTTTGATCCGGCTTGCCACACAAAACACTAAAACACAGATCAGCTTGCTGTTTGTTAGCAGCTGATTCGAGGAGCCGAGCGACAGATTTGAATTCACAAACTTCGTCTTCAGCACCACAAATTTTTTGAGATATTTTATTCACAGATCGCCAAAAGTGCACACGACATCCCCGTATCCGGATCAAGCTCTGCTGTATGTTGTCATTTGCATTATTGATTGAGCGCTCCTCAACTGCCGACTCGAGACCTTGCTTCTGAGCATCCGAGAAATCGGCGATAACAATCAGGTTTACTGGACAGTAGTCTGGATGCTTCTTCTTCACTTCATCAAACAGAACTCCAAAAGCTCTCTTATAGGATCCTCTATGCAAATTAGGACATGAGCATCCGCGCAACAGTAACGTATTGCAAAATTTCGCTATCGTATACAACGACATTCAATAGGTATTTGAAAGGGTGGAATGTCCCAGGGTAGGTGACATCAGGGATAAAAAAATCAGCCTTAGCAAGGACATCGAATTGAATTTCGAACATAATAAGACAAACAGAATTGCCGGGATCCAAAGAGAAAAAACGTAGGTACTTTTGAGTGGCCTGCTGCATCTCAAAATTGATCTGTTCGTCGTCGTGTTGATTTAACGGTATAGACTTAAGTACAGCCTCGTTAAAAGTTTCTAGAAATCGAGGAAGAGTCTCGGGTCCCTTCCGTACAGCATCAACAACCTTCCTAACGTGGTCCAAGTTAACTGCAGCTAAATTCCTTTCACCTAAAATGTAGCCAGCACCAACCCCTTTGTGAATTTCTGGAACTGTTAATGTTGGGTCACGTGCTACAGCACCAACTATGTCAGAACGAACCCTAGAGACTAGACGGTTTTCTGGTGGCCGCGCGTGAGAGTGAAGTCGTCAATCATCATCACTGAAAGAAATGACCCACCGTCGACGATCCTGTTTTTCAACAGGACATACGAAAGCTATTTGACAATGACAGGATTTGTTTTACAGGGGCTCGTATGGATGCTTGAGGCAAGTGTTTCTGCTAAAACCAGTCTGAAGAGAAAACTCGCAATTGGCTGCTGCACACTGTTTGACCCCAGCGCATTCATTGACACGGACGACAACGCTAATAAGAGATTCTTCATTCTGAAGTGTAACTACTTTCTCAAACTTGGGCTTGCCTACCTTCCTAGTTAGTTTCATATTACCCATCAGAAAAACATAGTCATTATCTCCGTCATTTTCACGTCGTCAACAAAGAGAACCTCAGAAACACCTGAGTTTTCGGTAAAACCAGGATACTTGAGCATGCCTAGTGTAGCATTTTTCCATGTTCCAGAGTGAACTGCGGCCACAACATTGTCAGCGACGCCTGTTCTCGGCTTTCTAGATGACCTGAGCGAGATACAGACAGAAAAAGCACTCTTTGAGTACAGGACCATGGGGAGCTTGATCACATCTGGCAAAGACATTCCACGCGAAAAAATTTTTCGGACTTCCCTCCTACCGCCAAAAAACATTTCACGCAAGACAATCGTTACGATACCTAGCGACGAAGCAGTCCTGAGAGTACATGCTGGCCTTTAACACCTACGAAACTGTGAAAAGGGTAGGCACTGTAATCTGCATCAACCAAATGCTCCCGCAGCCACTTGTCCGACCTGCCTACAAGAAAAGAAGTTATGTGCGTTTCCGAAACAGACAAAATCCCCCTCTCATAAAACAGCTTCAAGCAGTCGACAACTTTACGAATCTCAACGGTAACATCGTGAAGACTCTGGTCGTCACAAATCTGGCAGCAGTTTTGATTTTCGTCCTGGGCAAAGCTTTCGCCAAAGTATTCTACCTGAAATTTACGAAGACAGAGACCAGAGTACCCAGAATAGGCGTATTTCAGAACATCCACAAAGTCAGAAAATACTGATTTTTTTCCTCATCAGATAATCCGTCAAGCCAGAATACACAGCGATTGATGTCATACTTTTCATTTAAGAGAATAATTGCCCTAGCAGGTAGTCCATCGCGTCCTACTCTGCCTTGCTCCTGCATCCAAGACGACATGTTTTTGGGCAAACCAAAACGAATAACACAGCGGACGTCCGGGAGATTCAAGCCACAACCATACGCAGTTGTGGCGCATAGTATTTCAATCTCCCCATTTCTCATAGCAGCATGAATATGATTTTTATCCAGTGAGCATTCTCCAGTGAACGCCGCTGCCTTGACTCTTAACTTAGAAATGGCCGAACATGCAGCATTGGCCTCCCGCGCATACGAGAAAAACACTATGGCTAACTGTCCATTAACTGTTTCAACAATTCCCTTGGCAATCTTGAACCAACTTTCAACCCAATCCGCGCTACCTACTGAACCTAATGGGGGGTTGTAGTGTGAAATCTCCAGCCAGAAATTTGGCCTATCAACCGACATCCGAACTACACAGGGGTTGAGAAGAAACTCTTCTATAATCAGCTTCTCATCTTTGGGCAGGAGATTTGCTGTCAAAGCAAGGAAAGTTGCTTGAGTGAAACAACTTCTCAAGGTCTTCAATTCCAAAAAGGAGTTTCTAAAGCCACACCACTCGTAAATAAGATGACGCTCGTCGAACACTACCAATTTCAGCCGTCTATCTAAATGAGGTCTGTGTCTCCGAACGAACCCTAACGATCCTTCCCGGCCCATAAAAGTTTCTGGAGTACCTACCAAGATTACTGGTTTACTTTCGGACAGATCTGAAATGGCTGCGAGTTGTTGGTCGAACTCGACAGCAGTAGTTTTTTCACCAAAAGCAAAGGAATTGATGTCACGGGAAAGTAAAAAATAAACTTGATCTTTGCGCAGTACTATGTATGGAACAACTAAGAGAGTAATACCGGGTGCCATAACGGATGGAATTTGATAGCAAATTGATTCCCCACTCCCTGTGCCTGAAACTACTAAACATCTTCTTTTTTTAGAATACTTGTAATGCTACGAATCTGAATTTTTTTTAGTGGTGTGATGCCAAAATTTCTAAGTGCACAGCCAGCTACAGCATCCAAGATAATTGGAGATGGTTCCAGATTAGGTTCGTAAGTCCCGGAAGATTGCGTTTGACCACAGCGGGATCTTTTACCGACAACCATACCTTTAAAAACCATTGATTGAGAATCAGATTCACCAGGATCGAGAAATTCAGAGAGAAAAAAACAGGTTGACAATTGTTTGTTAAATGAGAATCAGATAGACCTGGATCAGAAAATTCCAAGAGAGATCCAGGTTGGCTATTGTTAGTGAATGGTAGATCTGAAACGGACAAAATTTCATGAGCGGAATCATCATTTCTGCCCAAGGAATCGACAGAACTATCTGGCTGTATGAAAGGTTATTGGCCAAGGGCAGTCAAAATTTTACAAAGTTCGGGGACTGTGGGACGACTTTTTGGGTCAAACTCGCAACATTTCAAAAAAATTTCTTTTAAGGGATTTGACATGTTCCCATGACAGGGCAAAATTCCACTGCGAATTTCATCGACTATCAGGTCGACAGGAAAGCCATCTTTTTTAAAAGGAAATTTGATCGTGAAATCATACAGCTCATACAAAAACATTCCAAAAGAAAAGACGTCACAAGCCAAGGTAGGACGTTTGCCATCGCATCTTTGCGGGCTCAAAAAATACACTGTACCACCGCGATTTTCCTGAGACTGATCTTGCCTAGTTGAAGTAATTACTGATGTTGCAAGCGAAAATCGGCTTTCTCCAAAATCTGATAGTTTAAAGATGCAAGAGTCATCGTCCTCTTTATTTTGAGTTACCAAAACGTTAGCTGATTTTAGGTCAGCATGAATAATATTTTTTGAGTGAAGATACCTTAGCCCCTCTGAAATCTGGCAAGCCATTGAACTAAATAAGGGATGAGGAATTTCCCTACTAACTCCACTACGCAAGACGGACATGAAACCAAGAATTTGTCTGGCAGTATTAAAGACATGTGGATTCCCATCTTGATCTGTCAAAACTTTTTCACAGTATTCAAGGCCTAGTGTCATTTCCTTCACACAGACAAACCTAATTCCAACAACATTTTCATGACTTGCTTTACAAATGGCAGCAGCTTCTTTTAGAATAATTGACTCGTACCCGACATTACCGCGAATTCCTACATACTTTTTGAAGGCTACTTTTTCCCCGCGAAAAAGACCTACGGAAACCTTAAAAGCCCTCCCACTCCCAATTACTTTTTCTGAAAGTGGAACGGCATCGATCAATAATTCTTTTGATATGACCGGATTCAATCTCGGTTTGGCAAAACATGGCACTTTCAAGCTGCGAGCCATGGCACTAACGCCACATAGAAAAAAAAGAAAAAAAAAGAAAAAAAGAGGAAAAAATGGAAAGAACGAAATAATACCGTCCTCAAGAATCGTTGCTACACAAAACGCCTAAACTAGGCAAGGGCACTTACTTCACAAATATCATTTGATAGTACTTCGTAGACAGTCAGAGGTAGTTCCAGAAATTAGACTTGAAATAATAGCTATACTAATTGACAACTATCCTAACGGAATTTATGCCAAGATACACTGACAAAGACACAAAACAAACTACACAAGGTTGTAGCTTGTAGCGAAAGAACTCCAGAATTTTACCATCCATTTGTAGTCAACACCAACTTTAATTTCATTAAATGTATCCAATATGTCCAACTTGGTAATTGCCAGCCTACAAAAAAAGAAGATGCACTACTTAATGAAAAAAAAATGATAAAAAATTACACAACAAGATTAAAAAAATCACCCACTCTATTTACTATATAACATTGATATTTGTTTACCTATTTATATTTTCTAGTATGTGTTAACTTGTTTAATCTTTTTTTTTATCTTCTTCTCGCTGACTTGAAGCCAAAATTTTTAGATTTCTTCAAAATTTCTAACTTCTTAAAAAAAATCATAAAGGGTAAAGGTGGGTTCTAAACCTTATTAACCAATCAAAAATAAGTCCAAAGATAACGCAGCCTACCCAGAGCTATACAAAATATATTTTTTCAAGGGTTGAACAAGATACTCTTAATGTGTTTATACTTTTAATTGCAATTTGCCTAAATTTTACTAAAAGACACAAGAAATATAAAGGATCTTTAGGTGCTTAGTTCAATACAGCATGATTTTTCTAGGGGGGGGGGGTATATTATTACAGTAATTTGACATTACAGTAATTTGAAAAGCAATAAGTAACCTTAAAAGGGATTTTAAATTACTTATCTACAAAACAACATTTAACCGTTGTCTTTTGCATCATTTTTGTTATGTTTTCAATTTTTTTGTGGTTGGTTTATGGCTCAAATAATTATAAGAAGTATTCAGAACATATAAAGAGCGAAACGTGTAGAGCTACTAGAGAGTCTTCTAGAAAGTTTGAGCTATTAATTATGCGATTGGCTTGTTTCTTCTTTTGTTCTTTATATATAGATATATAGGTTCGTCAGCTGATAAACAAGTAACGGTATTAGGCCTCATAAACTGGGAGGCAAGGTATACGAAAATTAAAATTGTGACAATCCTTAGTCAATAAAGTACCTTAATAGTAGCGTAAAAATATAAAAAAACGACTTTAATCATGTGCTGGGCCTGGCCAGGCCTAGAATCGCCACTGTTATTATACCATTAGAAAATGCTTAAAAGGGAACGGGGTAACTTTGAACTAAAAATCGTGAAAAATTGAGGTTTTTTTGTGATATTTTTCTTTAAACTAGTATTTACTCAAGACTATTTTTGGCGTTTGGGGAATATGTCATTCTGCACCGAATGGCAACTCTCCCAAACTGCTAGTCTTCATATTGTTAGAGCTACACCTATCTAAAAATGGTGTTCAAAGTTACCTCAAGGGGTGTTTAACTTCGAACACTCAAACACTTCAACAGGTAACTTTGAACAGTCGATGAGTTCTTCTGGCGTAAGACTTCCAGTTAAAAAAACAATCGTTTATTGGGAGAAAAGCATTACTTCGAAAATAAAAAGGCAAAAGAGAGTCAAATTAGTGCAGTATCAGCTGACCAACTTCATGATGTAATACAAATTTTGCGCCGTGAGTGAGTCGGGGGGGGGGGACTGGAAGATCTCCCTGTACCTGATCAGGATGGATTGATTCTGAGTCCTTCACCCTGGGAAAATAGAAGGATCCATCCTTGTTTTTTCGCTGGCAGATCACGTTTAGCGAGCCGTAAGAGGAAGGAGCATCTACCTCCAAAACTAAAAATACTTGTAAATACGGCCATAAAGAATTTCGCGATGAACCAACGTCCATCCACGGAGGTCGATGGGTAGTTTGAACCCGTTGTGGCTACTGCCCCGCTCGACAGCATAGAGAGCCCAGTGCTTGCCGACTCATCAACTTCCATTTCAGACCCGCTCTCGCATCCTTTTGGGACGTCAGTCGTGTTGGACTCGCAACTTCATGACTTGAATCCTCTGCGTCTCCAATATTTTTCCCTGGTGCGACGCTAAAACGTTTGCGCGTGACGTTCCTCACAGATTTTTTAAATCTGCGGGCTTGCAGGAAATTAAAACTTTTCTGATGTTGTTCGCAACCTCGTGCGGAGTATCCTGGGCAGAAAGTGGGTTGTCCTGGAGGACTCTGGAGCGTGAAAAGCACTTGGAAAAGCCATTTTTAAGATTTGCTTTTCCATTTGTGGCTAGAATTTCCAGGAGTAGCTTTAAAAGATGGGGGAATTTGTCTTTTCTTACCGCGGTTTCGTTTGGGTTGTCCATTTTGTAATTATCAAGCATTTTCCTCCATGCTCTTTTCATTGGAGCGAAAAAAGCAAAGTTCATTGGTTGCAGTATATCTGTAGCGTTTGGGGGGAGGCATACAAAGCGAATGTTGTTTTCTCTGCAGACTTTCAACACTTTGGCAGAAAAGTGGGAAGACAGGTTGTCACCGAACAAAACTTTCGCTCCTGCTCTCTTCTTCAAGCGAGGGAGTGCCAGCGACATAAACCACTCTTCAAAAACTTCGCTCTCAAACCATTCGGACTAAGATCCAGCATCCCGAGCTCTTTTAGGGCCTCCTGTACGCAATAAGTTAGACATGACCTTATTTTACAATTCTAGGTTTTTCCAAAAGAGACGGGGAAAATCCACTAATTTTTACCCACAATTGTCAGCCGTCTTTGCACAGCAAGCTGTGAAAGACGACTCTTTCAAATTGACCAGCCTGAAGTAATAGCCCATCGCCCATCACCCTACCCATCGCCCTATGTTCAGTGTTGCCAAATTTTGAATAAAATATCCCTCGCCGATCGCCCAATCTTTCAAATTGATTACAGTGTTGCCAAATTTTGTCTCCTTTAACCTAAAGTACTATTAAAAATACTTTAACACAATTGACTCACAGCAGAGGAGATTCTAAGGGGTCAGACACTACTTTTTGGGACTAAACCTTATCTGCTTGACTAGTAGCTCACTTTAAACCCCATTTTTTGCTGATTCATAATATATACGTCTTACCGCGTTTAAAAGTCTTGAATCCAATTTAGTTCCCAAATAAAGTTTTTTTTTTATGAAATTCAAAATCCTTGTCTTACAAAAAAGCGGGTGATGGCGTTGCTTTGCCTTGCTTTGGCTTATTATGTCCTATACAGTGTTTTTATGAAATGAAAAACAATTTGCCATAACATTACCATAAAATTCAGTATTTCCTTCATTGCTACAACTCTTTGTGACTTTTTCATTTAACCAGGGCGATTTTCTTATCGCCCTAGTCTTAAACTTCCAGCCATAAGGTCAAAGAATGAGAAAAAGGTTCCTACTCTTCTCAAAACATGGAGTACTATCATCAGACAGATGAGACGTTTCAAATGAGCTGTGACTCACCACAAATTGGAGCACAATCACAATTGACTCACAGCAGAGGAGATTCTAAGGGGTCAGACACTACTTTTTGGGACTAAATCTTATCTGCTTGACAAGTAGCTCATTTTAAAGCCCATTTTTCGCTGATTCATAATATATACGTCTTACCGCGTTTAAAATTCTTGAATTCAATTTAGTTCCCAAATAATTTTTTTTATGAAATTCAAAATCCTTGTCTTACAAAAAAGTGGGCGATGGCGTTGCTATGCCTTTCTTTGGCTTATTATGTCCTATACAGTGTTTTTATGAAATGAAAAACAATTTACCATAACATTACAATTAAATTCAATATTTCCTTAATTGCTACAAATCTTTGTGACTTTTTCATTTAACCAGGGCGATTTTCTTATCGCCCTAGTCTTAAAATTCCAGCCATAAGGTCAAAGAATGAGAAAAAGGTTCCTATTCTTCTCAAAACGTGGAGTGCTATCATCAGACGGATAAGACGTTTCAAATGAGCTGTCACTTGCCACAAATCGGAGCACAATCACAATTGACTCAAAGCAGAGGAGATTCTAAGGGGTCAGACACTACTTTTTGGGACTAAACCTTATCTGCTTGACCAGTAGCTCATTTTAAAGCCCATTTTTCGCTGATTCATAATATATACGTCTTACCGCGTTTAAAAGTCTTGAATTCAATTTAGTTCCCAAATAAAGTTTTTTTTTATGAAATTCAAAATCCTTGTCTTACAAAAAAGTGGGCGATGGCGTTGCTTTGCCTTGCTTTGGTTTATTATGTCCTATACAGTGTTTTTATGAAATGAAAAATAATTTACCATAACATTACCATAAAATTCGATATTTCCTTCATTGCTAGAGCTCTTTGTGACTTTTTCATTTAACCAGGGCGATTTTCTTATCGCCCTAGTCTTAAAATTCCAGCTATAAGGTCAAAGAATGAGAAAAGGGTTCCTATTCTTCTCAAAACGTGGAGTGCTATCATCAGACGGATGAGACATTTCAAATGAGCTGTCACTTGCCACAAATCGGAGCACAATCACAATTGACTCAAAGCAGAGGAGATTCTAAGGGGTCAGACACTACTTTTTGGGACTAAACCTTATCTGCTTGACTAGTAGCTCATTTTAAAGCCCATTTTTTGATAATTCATAATATATACGTCTTACCGCGTTTAAAAGTCTTGAATTCAATTTAGTTCCCAAATAAAGTTTTTTTTTATAAAATTCAAAATCCTTGTCTTACAAAAAAGCGGGCGATGGCGTTGCTTTGCCTTGCTTTGGCTTATTATGTCCTATACAGTGTTTTTATGAAATGAAAAACAATTTACCATAACATTACCATAAAATTCAATATTTCCTTCATTGCTACAACTCTTTGTGACTTTTTCATTTAACCAGGGCGATTTTTTTATCGCCCTAGTTTAAAATTCCAGCCATAAGGTCAAGGAATGAGAAAAAGATTCCTATTCTTCTCAAAACGTGGAGTGCTATCATCAGAAAGATGAGACGTTTCAAATGAGCTGTCACTCGCCACAAATCGGAGCAAAATCACAATTGACTCAAAGCAGAGGAGATTCTAAGGGGTTAGACACTACTTTTTGGGACTAAATCTTATCTGCTTGAATAGTAGCTCATTGTAAAGCCCATTTTTCGCTGATTCATAATATATACGTCTCACCGCGTTTAAAAGTCTTGAATTCAATTTAGTTCCCAAATAAAGTTTTTTTTATGAAATCCAAAATCCTTGACCTTATCTGCTTGACTAGTAGCTCACTTTAAACCCCATTTTTCGCTGATTCATAGTATATACGTCTTACCGCGTTTAAAAGTCTTGAATCCAATTTAGTTCCCAAATAAAGTGTCTTTTTAGGAAATTCAAAATCCTTGTCTTACAAAAAAGCGGGCGATGGCGTTGCTTTGCCTTGCTTTGGCTTATTATGTCCTATGCAGTGTTTTTATGAAATGAAAAACAATGTACCCTAACATTACCATAAAATTCAATATTTCCTTCATTGCTACAACTCTTTGTGACTTTTTCATTTAACCAGGGCGATTTTCTTATCGCCCTAGTCTTAAAATTCCAGCCATAAGGTCAAAGAATGAGAAAAAGGTTCCTATTCTTCTCAAAACGTGGAGTGCTATCATCAGACGGATGAGACGTTTCAATGATTGAGCTGTCACTCGCCACAAATCGGAGCACAATCACAATTGACTCAAAGCAGAGGAGATTCTAAGGGGTCAGACACTACTTTTTGGGACTAAACCTTATCTGCTTGACCAGTAGCTCATTTTAAAGCCCATTTTTCGCTGATTCATAATGTATACGTCTTACCGCGTTTAAAAGTCATGAATTCAATTTAGTTCCCAAATCAAGTTTTTTTTATGAAATTCAAAATCCTTGTCTTACAAAAAAGCGGGCGATGGCGTTGCTTTGCCTTGCTTTGGCTTATTATGTCCTATACAGTGTTTTATGAAATGAAAAACAATTTACCATAACATTACCATAAAATTCGATATTTCCTTTATTGCTACAGCTCTTTGTGACTTTCTCATTTAACCAGGGCGATTTTCTTATCGCCCTAGCCTTAAAATTCCAGCTATAAGGTCAAATAATGAGAAAAAGGTTCCTATTCTTCTCAAAACGTGGAGTGCTATCATCAGACGGATGATACGTTTCAAATGAGCTGTCACTTGCCACAAATCGGAGCACAATCACAATTGACTCAAAGCAGAGGAGATTCTAAGGGGTCAGACACTACTTTTTGGGACTAAACCTTATCTGCTTGACTAGTAGCTCATTTTAAAGCCCATTTTTCGCTGATTCATAATATATACGTCTTACCGCGTTTAAAAGTCTTGAATTCAATTTAGTTCCCAAATAAAGTTTTTTTTTATGAAATTCAAAATCCTTGTCTTACAAAAAAGCGGGCGATGGCGTTGCTTTGCCTTGCTTTGGCTTATTATGTCCTATACAGTGTTTTTATGAAATGAAAAACAATTTACCATAACATTACCATAAAATTCAATATTTCCTTCATTGCTACAACTCTTTGTGACTTTTTCATTTAACCAGGGCGATTTTCCTATCGCCCTAGTCTTAAAATTCCAGCCATAAGATCAAAGAATGAGAAAAAGGTTCCTATTCTTCTCAAAACGCGGAGTGCTATCATCAGACAGATGAGACGTTTCAAATGAGCTGTCACTCGCCACAAATCGGAGCAAAATCACAATTGACTCACAGCAGAGGAGATTCTAAGGGGTCAGACACTACTTTTTGGGACTAAATCTTATCTGCTTGACTAGTAGCTCATTTTAAAGCCCATTTTTCGCTGATTCATAATATATACGTCTTACCGCGTTTAAAAGTCTTGAATTCAATTTAGTTCCCAAATAAAGTTTTTTTTATGAAATCCAAAATCCTTGTCTTACAAAAAAGCGGGCGATGGAGTTGCTTTGCCTTGCTTTGGCTTATTATGTCCTATACAGTGTTTTTATGAAATGAAAAACAATTCACCATAACATTACCATAAAATTCAACATTTCCTTCATTGGTACAACTCTTTGTGACTTTTTCATTTAACCAGGGCGATTTTCTTATCGCCCTAGTCTTAAAATTCCAGCCATAAGGTCAAAGAACGAGAAAAAGGTTACTATTTTTCTCAAAACGTGGATTGCTATCATCAGACAGATAAGACGTTTCAAATGAGCTGTCACTCGTCACAAATCGGAGCACAATCACAATTGACTCACAGCAGAGGAGATTCTAAGGAGTCAGACACTACTTTTTGGGACTAAACCTTATCTGCTTGACTAGTAGCTCACTTTAAAGCCCATTTTCGCAGATTCATAATATGTACGTCTTACCGCGTTTAAAAGTCTTGAATCCAATTTAGTTCCCAAATAATTTTTTTTTATGAAATTCAAAATCCTTGTCTTACAAAAAAGCGGGTGATGGCGTTGCTTTGCCTTGCTTTGGCTTATTATGTCCTATACAGTGTTTTCATGAAATTAAAAACAATTTACCATAACATTACCATAAAATTCAATATTTCGTTCATTACTACAACTCTTTGTGACTTTTTCATTTAACCAGGGCGATTTTCTTATCGCCCTAGTCTTAAAATTCCAGCCATAAGGTCAAAGAATGAGAAAAAGGTTCCTACTCTTCTCAAAACGTGGAGTGCTATCATCAGACAGATGAGACGTTTCAAATGAGCTGTCACTTGCCACAAATCGGAGCACAATCACAATTGACTCACACCAGAGGAGATTTTAAGGGGTCAGACACTTCTTTTTGGGACTAAATCTTATCTGCTTGACTAGTAGCTCATTTTAAAGCCCATTTTTCGCTGATTCATAATATATACGTCTTACCGCGTTTAAAAGTCTTGAATTCAATTTAGTTCCCAAATAAAGTTTTTTTTATGAAATCCAAAATCCTTGTCTTACAAAAAAGCGGGCGATGGCGTTGCTTTGCCTTGCTTTGGCTTATTATGTCCTACACAGTGTTTTTATGAAATGAAAAACAATTCACCATAACATTACCATAAAAGTCAACATTTCCTTCATTGGTACAACTCTTTGTGACTTTTTCATTTAACCAGGGCGATTTTCTTATCGCCCTAGTCTTAAAATTCCAGCCATAAGGTCATTGAACGAGAAAAAGGTTACTATTTTTCTCAAAACGTGGATTGCTATCATCAGACAGATAAGACGTTTCAAATGAGCTGTCACTCGTCACAAATCGGAGCACAATCACAATTGACTCACAGCAGAGGAGATTCTAAGGAGTCAGACACTACTTTTTGGGACTAAACCTTATCTGCTTGACTAGTAGCTCACTTTAAAGCCCATTTTCGCTGATTCATAATATATACGTCTTACCGCGTTTAAAAGTCTTGAATTCAATTTAGTTCCCAAATAATTTTTTTTTATGAAATTCAAAATCCTTGTCTTACAAAAAAGCGGGTGATGGCGTTGCTTTGCCTTGCTTTGGCTTATTATGTCCTATACAGTGTTTTTATGAAATGAAAAACAATTTACCATAACATTACCATAAAATTCAATATTTCCTTCATTGCTACAACTCTTTGTGACTTTTTCATTTAACCAGGGCGATTTTCTTATCGCCCTAGTCTTAAAATTCCAGCCATAAGGTCAAAGAATGAGAAAAAGGTTCCTACTCTTCTCAAAACGTGGAGTGCTATCATCAGACAGATGAGACGTTTCAAATGAGCTGTCACTCGCCACAAATCGGAGCACAATCACAATTGACTCACACCAGATGAGATTTTAAGGGGTCAAACACTACTTTTTGGGACTAAATCTTATCTGCTTGACTAGTAGCTCATTTTAAAGCCCATTTTTCGCTGATTCATAATATATACGTCTTACCGCGTTTAAAAGTCTTGAATTCAATTTAGTTCCCAAATAATTTTTTTTTTATGAGATCCAAAATCCTTGTCTTACAAAAAAGCGGGCGATGGCGTTGCTTTGCCTTGCTTTGGCTTATTATGTCCTACACAGTGTTTTTATGAAATGAAAAACAATTTACCATAACATTACCCTAAAGTTCAATATTTCCTTAATTGCTACAACTGTTTGTGACTTTTTTATTTAACCAGGGCGATTTTTTAATCGCCCTAGTCTTAAAATTCCAGCCATAAGGTCAAAGAATGAGAAAAAAGTTCCTATTCTTCTCAAAACGTGGAGTGCTATCATCAGACGGATGAGACGTTTCAAATGAGCTGTCACTCGACCACAAATCGGAGCACAATCACAATTGACTCAAAGCAGAGGAGATTCTAAGGGTCAGACACTACTTTTTGGGACTAAACCTTATCTGCTTGACTAGTAGCTCATTTTAAAGCCCATTTTTTGCTGATTCATAATATATGCGTCTTACCGCGTTTAAAAGTCTTGAATTCAATTTAGTTCCCAAATAAAGTTTTTTTTTATGAAATTCAAAATCCTTGTCTTACAAAAAAGCGGGCGATGGCGTTGCTTTGCCTTGCTTTGGCTTATTATGTCCTATACAGTGTTTTTATGAAATGAACAACAATTTACCATAACATTACCATAAAATTCAATATTTCCTTCATTGCTACAACTCTTTGTGACTTTTCATTTAACCAGGGCGATTTTCCTATCGCCCTAGTCTTAAAATTCCAGCCATAAGATCAAAGAATGAGAAAAAGGTTCCTATTCTTCTCAAAACGTGGAGTGCTATCATCAGACAGATGAGACGTTTCAAATGAGCTGTCACTCGCCACAAATCGGAGCACAATCACAATTGACTCACAGCAGAGGAGATTCTAAGGGGTCAGACACTACTTTTTGGGACTAAATCTTATCTGCTTGACTAGTAGCTCAATTTAAAGCCCATTTTTTCGCTGATTCATAATATATACGTCTTACCGCGTTTAAAAGTCTTGAATTCAATTTAGTTCCCAATTAATTTTTTTTATGAAATTCAAAATCCTTGTCTTACAAAAAAGCGGGCGATGGCGTTGCTATGCCTTGCTTTGGCTTATTATGTCCTATACAGTGTTTTTATGAAATGAAAAACAATTTACCATAACATTACCATAAAATTCAATATTTTCTTCATTGCTACAACTCTTTGCGACTTTTTCATTTAACCAGGGCGATTTTCTTATCGCCCTAGTCTTAAAATTCCAGCCATAAGGTCAAAGAATGAGAAAAAGGTTCCTATTCTTCTCAAAACGTGGAGTGCTATCATCAGACGGATGAGACGTTTCAAATGAGCTGTCACTCACCACAAATCGGAGCAAAATCACAATTGACTCAAAGCAGAGGAGATTCTAAGGGGTCAGACACTACTTTTGGGACTAAGCCTTATCTGCTTGACTAGTAGCTCATTTTAAAGCCCATATTCGCTGATTCATAATATATACGTCTTACCGCGTTTAAAAATCTTGAATTCAATTTAGTTCCCAAATAAATTTTTTTTATAAAATTCAAAATCCCTGTCTTACAAAAAAGCGGGCGATGGCGTTGCTTTGCCTTGCTTTGGCTTATTATGTCCTATACAGTGTTTTTATGAAATGAAAAACAATTTACCATAACATTACCATAAAATTCAATATTTCCTTCATTGCTACAACTCTTTGTGACTTTTTCATTTAACCAGGGCGATTTTCTTATCGCCGTAGTCTTAAACTTCCAGCCATAAGGTCAAAGAATGAGAAAAAGGTTCCTATTCTTCTCAAAACGTAGAGTGCTATCATCAGACGGATGAAACGTTTCAAATGAGCTGTCACTTGCCATAAATCGGAGCACAATCACAATTGACTCAAAGCAGAGGAGATTCTAAGGGGTCAGACACTACTTTTTGGGACTAAACCTTATCTGCTTGACTAGTAGCTCACTTTAAACCCCATTTTTCGCTGATTCATAATATATGCGTCTTACCGCGTTTAAAAGTCTTTAATCCAATTTAGTTCCCAAATAAAGTTTTTTTTTATGAAATTCAAAATCCTAGTCTTACAAAAAATCGGGCGATGGCGTTGCTTTGCCTTGCTTTGGCTTATTATGTCCTATACAGTGTTTTTATGAAATGAAAAACAATTTACCATAAAATTACCATACAATTCAATTTTTCCTTCATTGCTACAACTCTTTGTGACTTTTTCATTTAACCAGGGTGATTTTCTTATCGCCCTAGTCTTAAAATTCCAGCCATAAGGTCAAAGAATGAGAAAAAGGTTCCTATTCTTCTCAAAACGTGGAGTGCTATCATCATACAGATGAGACGTTTCAAATGAGCTGTCTCTCACCACAAATTGGAGCACAATCTTATTTGACTCACAGCAGAGGAGGTTCTAAGGGGTCAGACACTCCTTTTTGGGACTAAACCTTATCTGCTTGACTAGTAGCTCATTTTAAAGCCCATTTTTCGCTGATTCATAATATATACGTCTTACCGCGTTTAAAAGTCTTGAATTCAATTTAATTCCCAATTAAATTTTTTTTATGAGATTCAAAATCCTTGTCTTACAAAAAAGTGGGGGATGGCGTTGCTATGCCTTTCTTTGGCTTATTATGTCCTATACAGTGTTTTTATGAAATGAAAAACAATTTACCATAACATTACTATAAAATTCAATATTTCCTTAATTTCTACAACTGTTTGTGACTTTTTATTTAACCAGGGCGATTTTCTTATCGCCCTAGTCTTAAAATTCCAGCCATAAGGTCAAAGAATGAGAAAAAGGTTCCTACTCTTCTCAAAACGTGGAGTGCTATCATCAGACGGATGAGACGTTTCAAATGAGCTGTCACTCCGCACAAATCGGAGCACAATCACAATTGACTCAAAGCAGAGGAGATTCTAAGGGGTCAGACACTACTTTTTGGGGCTAAACCTTATCTGCTTGACTTGTAGCTCATTTTAATGCCCATTTTTCGCTGATTCATAATATATACGTCTTACCACGTTTTAAAGTCTTGAATTCAATTTAGTTCCCAAATAAAGTTTTTTTTTATGAAATTCAAAATATTTGTCTTACAAAAAACCGGGCGATGGTGTTGCTTTGCCTTGCTTTGGCTTATTATGTCCTATACAGTGTTTTTATGAAATGAAAAACAATTTACCATAACATTCCCATAAAATTCAATATTTCCTTCATTGCTACAACTTTTTGTGACTTTTTCGTTTAACCAGGGCGATTTTCTTATCGCCCTAGTCTGAAACTTCCAGCCATAAGGTCAAAGAATGAGAAAAGGGTTCCTACTCTTCTCAAAACGTGGAGTGCTATCATCAGACAGATGAGACGTTTCAAATGAGCTGTCACTCGCCACAAATCGGAGCACAATCACAATTGACTCACAGCAGAGGAGATTCTAAGGGGTCAGACACTACTTTTTGGGACTAAACCTTATCTGCTTGACTAGTAGCTCATTTTAAAGCCCATTTTTTGCTGATTCATAATATATACGTCTTACCGCGTTTAAAAGTCTTGAATTCAATTTAGTTCCCAAATAAAGTTTTTTTTATGAAATTCAAAATCCTTGTCTTACAAAAAAGCGGGCGATTGCGTTGCTTTGCCTTGCTTTGGCTTATTATGTCCTATACAGTGTTTTTATGAAATGAAAAACAATTTACCATAACATTACCATAAAATTAATATTTCCTCCATTGGTAAAACTCTTTGTGACTTTTTCATTTAACCAGGGCGATTTTCTTATCGCCCTAGTCTTAAACTTCCAGCCATAAGGTCAAAGAATGAGAAAAAGGTTCCTATTCTTCTCAAAATGTGGAGTGCTATCATCAGACAGATGAGACGTTTCAAATGAGCTGTCACTCGCCACAAATCGGAGCACAATCACAATTGACTCACAGCAGAGGAGATTCTAAGGGGTCAGACACTACTTTTTGGGACTAAACCTTATCTGCTTGACTAGTATTTCACTTTAAATCCAATTTTTCGCTGATTCGTAATATATACGTCTTACCGCGTTTAAAAGTCTTGAATCCAATTTAGTTCCCAAATAAAGTTTTTTTTTATGACATTCAAAATTCTTGTCTTACAAAAAAGCGGGTGATAGCGTTACTTTGCCTTGCTTTGGCTTATTATGTCCTATACAGTGTTTTTATGAAATGAAAAACAATTTACCATAACATTACCATAAAATTAATATTTCCTTCATTGCTACAACTCTTTGTGACTTTTTCATTTAACCAAGGCGATTTTCTTATCGCCCTAGTCTTAAAATTCCAGCTATAAGGTCAAAGAATGAGAAAAAGGTTCCTATTCTTCTCAAAACGTGGAGTGCTATCATCAGACGGATGAGACGTTTCAAATGAGCTGTCACTTGCCACAAATCGGAGAAAATCACAATTGACTCAAAGCAGAGGAGATTCTACGGGGTCAGACACTACTTTTTGGGACTAAACCTTATCTGCTTGACTAGTAGCTCATTTTAAAGCCCATTTTCCGCTGATTCATAATATATACGTCTTACCGTGTTTAAAAGTCTTGAATTCAATTTAGTTCCCAAATAAATTTGTTTTTATGAAATTCAAAATCCTTGTCTTACAAAAAGCGGGCGATGGCGTTGCTTTACCTTGCTTTGGCTTATTATGTCCTATACAGTGTTTTTATGAAATGAAAAACAATTTACCATAACATTACCATAAAATTCAATATTTCCTTCATTGCTACAACTCTTTGTGACTTTTTCATTTAACCAGGGCGATTTTCTTATCGCCCTAGTCTTAAAATTCCAGCCATAAGGTCAAAGAATGAGAAAAAGGTTCCTATTCTTCTCAAAACGTGGAGTGCTATCATCAGACAGATAAGACGTTTCAAATGAGCTGTCACTCGTCATAAATCGGAGCACATTCACAATTGACTCACAGCAGAGGAGATTCTAAGGGGTCAGACACTACTTTTTAGGACTAAACCTTATCTGCTTGACTAATAGCTCACTTTAAACCCCATTTTTCGCTGATTCATAATATATACGTCTTACCGCGTTTAAAAGTCTTGAATCCAATTTAGTTCCCAAATAAAGTTTTTTTTATGAAATTCAAAATCCTTGTCTTACAAAAAAGCGGGCGATGGCGTTGCTTTGCCTTGCTTTGGCTTATTATGTCCTATACAGTGTTTTTATGAAATGAAAAACAATTTACCATAACATTACCATAAAATTCAATATTTCCTTCATTGCTACAACTCTTTGTGACTTTTTCATTTAACCAGGGCAACTTTCTTATCGCTCTAGTCTTAAAATTCCAGCCATAAGGTCAAAGAATGAGAAAAAGGTTCCTACTCTTCTCAAAACGTGGAGTGCTATCATCAGACAGATGAGACGTTTCAAATGAGCTGTCACTCGCCACAAATTGGAGCACAATCACCATTAACTCACAGCAGAGGAGATTCTATGGGGTCAGACACTACTTTTTGGGACTAAATCTTATCTGCTTGACTAGTAGCTCATTTTAAAGCCCATTTTTCGCTGATTCATAATATATACGTCTTACCGCGTTTAAAAGTCTTGAATTCAATTTAGTTCCCAAATAATTTTTTTTATGAAATTCAAAATCCTTGTCTTACAAAAAAGCGGGCGATGGCGTTGCTATGCCTTTCTTTGGATTATTATGTCCTATACAGTGTTTTTATGAAATGAAAAACAATTCACCATAACATTACCATAAAATTCAATATTTCATTAATTGCTACAACTCTTTGTGACTTTTTCATTTAACCAGGGCGATTTTCTTATCGCCCTAGTCTTAAAACATAATGTCAAAGAATGAGAAAAAGGTTCCTATTCTTCTCAAAACGTGGAGTGCTATCATCAGACGGATGAGACGTTTCAAATGAGCTGTCACTCGCCACAAATCGGAGCACAATCACAATTGACTCAAAGCAGAGGAGATTCTAAGGGTTCAGACACTACTTTTTGGGACTAAACCTTATCTGCTGGACCAGTAGCTCATTTTAAAGCCCATTTTTCGCTGATTCATAATATATACGTCTTACCGCGTTTAAAAGTCTTGAATTCAATTTAGTTCCCAAATAAAGTTTTTTTTTATGAAATTCAAAATCCTTGTCTTACAAAAAAGCGGGCGATGGCGTTGCTTTGCCTTGCTTTGGCTTATTATGTCCTATACAGTGTTTTTATGAAATGAAACCAGGGTTGAATAACCAGGGTTATTTTCTTATCGCCCTAGTCTTAAACTTCCAGCTATAAGGTCAAATAATGAGAAAAAGGTTCCTATTCTTCTCAAAACGTGGAGTGCTATCATCAGACGGATGAGACGTTTCAAATGAGCTGTCACTCACCACAAATCGGAGCACAATCACAATTGACTCACAGCAGAGGAGATTCTAAGGGGTCAAACACTACTTTTTGGGACTAAACCTTATCTGCTTGACTAGTAGCTCATTTTAAAGCCCATTTTTCGCTGATTCATAATATATACGTCTTACCGCGTTTAAAAGTCTTGAATTCAATTTAGTTCCCAAATAAAGTTTTTTTTTATGACATTCAAAATTCTTGTCTTACAAAAAAGCGGGTGATAGCGTTAGTTTGCCTTGCTTTGGCTTATTATGTCCTATACAGTGTTTTTATGAAATGAAAAACAATTTACCATAACATTACCATAATACTCAATATTTCCTTCATTGCTACAACTCTTTGTGACTTTTTCATTTAACCAAGGCGATTTTCTTATCGCCCTAGTCTTAAAATTCCAGCTATAAGGTCAAAGAATGAGAAAAAGGTTCCTATTCTTCTCAAAACGTGGAGCGCTATCATCAGACGGATGAGACGTTTCAAATGAGCTGTCACTTGCCACAAATCGGAGCACAATCACAATTGACTCAAAGCAGAGGAGATTCAAACAAATACAACTTAATAACAATAGGGAAATTTTTTTTCAAGACAGTGCAATTTAAATCAGTGAATATTTCGGCCCTATGTCCAAGGGCCGTCTTCAGCACAACATTAAAAAAAAATATATATAAAAACAAACTTACATTAAAATACGAAGTATAAACTAAAAATGCTTTTAAAAAAACCGCTTTTAAAAACCTTTAAAACAGCCCTAGTATCCTTACTTCAACGAAGTTCAACCAGGACTGATAAATAAAATGACGAGAGAGGATGAATTCATTCAAACGAAATAAAATGAAATTATTAACTGCAAGTTTTCAAAGCCAATCTTGCTTTTTTAGCAGCTAGTCTTAAAGGCCTTTTTGTAACGGGTTCAATACTATTGTCAATTGGTTTAATAAAATATTTTGTTAGATCATTTTTAATTAAATTTGAGTATAAAGAATTCAGTCAGTATTCTCCTAAGTCTCTATTTAAGGAAATATTTTTATTTATTTTGAGCCTAATTTCGATTGATTCCCGGACCACCTGTTTTATCCCCAAATCACTACTAATGAGAGAAGATTTTTCAAAAAGTATTTTGTGGCTGGGATTATCAAATATATGGCTAGCTAAAGCAGAATCAAAGGAGTTATTAGAATTATTAGCAATTAACGCTTTGTCTATGTCTTCTTTATGCTGGTGTATCCGTTTTTCTAGATTCTGATGAGTTCTGCCAACGTAGTAATTGCCACAATCGCATGGTATTTGATAAACCCCTCTTTGGCGAGTAACTGGGGTTTTATCTTTACCGGAGTTTAAGAAATTTGTGATTTTAAAATTATTGGTGAAAACTAAATACAGATTGTTTTTTGTGCAAATATTTTTTATTTTTGTGGTGATTCTTGGGATGTACGGAAGATAGATTACATTAGAGGGTTTTTCCGGAGCCTCACATTGTGAAATATCATTGATTTTACGAAAATGTCTTTTTAGTCTATGGTTAATCGTATCATTGACAAAAGGAATGGGGTATCCGTTGCCAAAAAGAATATCTCTGATAAAATTTATTTCTGCTTTTATGTATGAATCGGAGCAAATGTTCAGGGCACGGTCAATGAGAGAAGTTACAACTGCTCTTTTAACTTGTGGGGGGTGATTTGAATTAAAATGAAGATATCTATTGTTTTGTGTTGGTTTTCTATAGATGGTGAAGTCAAAAGTATTAGCATTACGGATAATTAGCACATCTAAAAATGGTAGTTTATTTTCAAATTCAATTTCTAGGGTAAACTGCAAATTTCTATCATAAGTATTAAGATGATCTAGGAAACCCCGAAGTTCAGTTTCCCCATAATTCCAAAGTGAAATTACGTCATCCATGTAACGACCCCAATAGACATGTTTTAAAAAATAAGAATTTAATGCCCAATTTTCAAGGTTCTCGACATAAATATTAGCCAGTAGGCCGGATAGAGCTGCTCCCATTGGTAACCCATATATTTGTTGATAAAAAGAATCACGAAACTGAAAATACATTGAAAACTTATTACAGATTTTAACAAGATTAAATAAAACTTCACCATCAATCCCTGTCGCTGAGTCTTCGATTAAGTGATAATTTTCTTCTATTTTGGTTTTTAATGATTGCTCAGAAGTAGCCACATCTATATTCGTGTACATGGAAACAATATCCACATAATCATATAGAGGACACAAAACCATGATTGAAAATAAATCCCTTTAAGGACTCGAACCTTTGACGTTTCAATTCAAAGTCCAAGCTCTATCGACAGAACTACCAACTCTTAATCTAATTTAATCTATTGGATTTCGTAGGACCATATTTGCTAAACTCAAAACCGTTTTCCCACGGACAATAGAGTGTCAGGGTCATCACCAAAAGTATGGTTATTAACCTTTCAACTATGCTGAAAAAATTGCTGTCTCATAATTCTGATCGGACTACTTTATGAGAACGGGGCCTTTGGGGGAAGGCTAGCTGCCCTCCAATCTTGTTGTTCACTTAAAAAGGGAACTAGCAATTTTCATTTCTGTTCAAATGAGCGGTTAATGATCTCTTTTATGTTATTCTGGTAATTCGCTAGCCCTGGTTAAAAAAAAAGCAAAAAAGGACACATTAATGCAACCCATGCAAAAAATAGATTTTCTTTGTTGTTGAAAGTGGGGGACTCTAATTTCCCTGAACAAGATTTTTGACCATACTGATTCCAATGGTTCAACTTTGATTTTGATCTGATGCCAGTTTCAAAGGGTTTCCAGCTCTTTTTCAAAATCATCTAAAGTTTATTTTCTCAGTAAACTTTTACTTTTAAGATTAACCGAAATAATAGCTACTATTCCTGCTGAATCATAGGCAGCGCGCTAGCGCTGCTAAGTAAAGAACGATGTGGGCCCAATGTTGTTTTTTTTCTCCATACCGGGCATTTCGTATCGAAGGAGTTGTCGTAGAAACTTCGAAAAGGACTCATTCGATTGGAAATTGGAGTGGCTAGTGCCCTTTTTAATAGTCGAAAGTGATTGGACGGCAACTAGCCCCCCCCCCCCACGCCCATCATTCCCCCAAACACATCCAATAAAAGTTTTGAGATAGCCATTTTGTTCAGCGTAGTTGATTTCCTGATAGAAAATATATTTTTGAGGAGGAAACTCCCCCACAAAAGTCAGGGCAAGGATTATAAGTTATGCCCTGGGGGCATATAAGTGTTTTTTTTTAAATCTTTGTCGTAGAAACTTGAAAAAGGGCTCATTTGATTTGAAATTCAAAAGGGCTAGTACCCTTTTAATAGTTGAAAGTCATTTGAGGGCAACTAATCCCCCTCTCACGCCCACCTTTTCCCCAAACACATCCAATCAAAATTTTGAGATAGCCATTTTGTTTAACGTAGTTGAAAGTTCTGGAAATTCGGTCTTAGAGGATAACAACCACCCTAACAGACCTTAGGGTAAGGGTTTTAATTTATGCCCTGGGGGCATATAAGGTGTTTATAGAAAGCGTTTTCGTTTCCAAAAGGGCTCATTCGATTGGAAATCGAAAGGCCTAGTGCCCTTTTTAATAGTCGAAAGTGATTGGAAGGCTTGACATTTTTATAGTAAAGATCGATGTGGGTATAATGTATTATTTTTTGTTGTTGTTGTTTAGACCAGGGCACTTCGTATCGAAGGAGTTGTCGTGGGAGCTTCGAAAAGGGCTCATTCGATTGAAAATAGAAAGGGCTGATGCCCTTTTTAATAGTCGAAAGTGATTGGAGGGCAACTAATCCCACTCCCACGCCCACCCTCCCATTTGCCCATTATGTTTAAAAACTAAATGTTGCCTTAAGATTAATTCAAAATGCACTGTGATAATGCTAATTCCCAATAAGGCATCTCAGCAGTATCCCAAGAACGACTGAGGGTATTATGCTCAAGTTGGGCGCAAAACCCCTATGCCTTCCCAAGGCCAGAACAAAACAAATACAAATGATTGTGCATTGTCAGTTTAACATACATATACTGATATTTAGTAATCAAAATGTTAATATTATTTTATTTAATAAAGTTATAAAAGTAAAACATTTATATTTTTTCAGTAAAGTGCAAATTTTGTTCTGGCCTTGGGAAGGCATAGGGTTTTTGCACCCAACTTATGTTAATTTCTGCTCGTTTTGAGTTTGACTCGGTTATTTATTGTAATTTCTGTTCGTTTTGGGTTTCATTTATTTATCGATGCGGATTTGTGGTAGTTTCACGCTTGGTAGATTATTTGATTTTATTTTTGCTCATTTTTTGTTTAATAGAGTTCTTTACTTTTCTATGAAAAACTTATTTTGTGGAAAAAGTTTTTTAATTAATCAATGTCAGATGGCAATTTTGTCTCATTAAGCAGTCGTTTTTTTAATGTGCTTTTCAACTTTTGGTTACTATGGGCTGTGGTTTGCTCTTTACTAGGTTGCAATTTAAAAGATAAAACTTAAAAGATAACTATCATATTGACATTTTAACTGACGAAATCAAACGCTTCGGAACAGACTTAAGGAGTTTCAGAAAGTTTTATCACAGAGTATATTATACATGATACGAATACAGTAGCTTTTCTTGTACGAGAAGCCAAAAATAAGAGCCACATAATCGTGCTAGCAACAGTTCCAATTAGGATGTATTTTTTCAATAGACAGTGAAAAACGATGACAAAAAAACTCTGAATATTTTGATCATATATGCAGTGACCATCAACAGCAGATATATGAGTTTTATGGGATGCGAGTTTTTGTCATTGTTTTTTTACTGTCGAATAAGTGGATTTATGCCTATTAGAACTTTTATTTGTGCGTCATTTAAGGCAGTGTGGTCTTGGAAAATACCAACATATACGCGTCAAGAAGAGTTTTAAATGATCCTTTTAATGTTTGTTTTTCCTCCTTACCACCATATTGATAAATAATCCAAAATAATACTTCCAGGTTTTTTAATGACGACAAAAAAAACAAGCAACCAATTAGTTTTGACGAATATATTTGGATGAATAAACTAAACGATTCACAAAGTGAGATAAAATATTGATTGGTAGGTTTTATTCAGCATCAAGGCACTCTGATCTCGTCTGAGTCATTATCTGACAATAGCCAGAAACAAGGTTTTTGATGATTGTAAAGTAAGTAAATGTATTCTTTTTTCCTAGTTTAGCCATATATACTTTAGAGCAAAGATTTTAAGAGAAATGAGTTTATTGACACTCAATTTGGAAGAATTTTTTTTAACCTTACATTCTTCGTAATACTTTTTTCCAATTATTACATATACTATATTATGGGTCCAAGAAGTAAAAATAATAAAAGTATACTTTCTTATGAGAACTTCAAAATGTTTTATAGCATTGTGACAAAATAATTACAATGATAAAGAGATGAATTCTTATCAGTTGAATTATTTATAGCTTAAATCTTAAATTTATGTATGTTCCGGCTTGTCTTTGAGTTTTATGAAATCTATAGATTTCATATAGAAAAATTTTTAATAAACATTTGAATTTTGGTCTGAAACCCATCCATGATACTGATAATAGTAACCACTTGGGATTCTTCATATACTAGACAAGTTTTTTAACTGAACATTTTGACGTAGGCTGTTATACAATGCCTATTATGGATTCCCTCGCTATAGTTTCCACCAACTAATTCAAATTGCTACTGTTCAGTTTCTTCGGTGTTAAACAACCCAGTAATTTTTATTAGGCCCATATTGTTAGGGGTGACGTTTTTTGCCAAATATCCAAAGTAAGGGCTCAAAGTTTTTCTTTCCGATGGAATGACCCCTCTCTGTATTTCCTAAGACTATTGTCTCGATGCGATCACCACGGGGAAAAAAACCCGACATCCACGATATGGCTAATATGGGTGTAAAGGTCATTTGTGATACAAATGAATTTTATATTTAGATTAAGGATGCAATTCTGGGTATATATTTGCACATTAAGGGGCTGGGGGCTTATACTTTGTAAATATATAGGTTCTAAGAAATTCATGAATTTCTTAGAAAAACTGGAATAACAACGAAAGAAGTGAAGGTAAAGGTCCCCCCCCCTGCAAAATGTGTTTCATTAAGATTCCTTGACTTTTTGGGTGTGTAACCTCCCTTATTTGAAATGCAGACACATTTTCTTAGGCTCGCACCTTTTGATGGGCAACATTAAACCTAAGGAACTTTATTATTTTTAGAATCAGCATAAACCGCCAATTCTTTGATGGACTATTTGGTATCAAAATTCTAGCTTTTGAAAAAATAACATTTCTACAAAAATTGAACTTGTTTTGATTAGTAAATATATACAAATTTAGTGTTATTTCAAGTCTAGTAAAGACTCTTGGGAGCCATACAATCAAGGATTTTATATTTTCCATGATAATTACGGATTTTACTGCTATTAATTCATTTTGTTGCGTCAGTTATGGATTTTCAGTGAAGAGCTAGCTTATAAGAATTCTAAGAATTTTTTTTTTGTCAATAGGGAAATATAAACAATTTCCTTAGTTTATTTTTAATATATGCCTTTCTTTTAAAGATAGGTGAGCAAGTTATTGTTCTAGATGTAATACCTATATTTACATTTTCTTTATTACTTAGGTGACTAGATTCGATGGTGAACACGATGAGCCTTATTTGATGCTCTTCGAAGAAAAGAAGGATGAGGAGGTAAGATAAAATATTGGACAATGCTATTCACGAAACCAAAATAACCGTGCTTCAAAGTGAATCAGCGTTAACTTTACGCTGTGCTCAATGAACAAAGGGCTGCGAGCTATGTTTTTTAAGCCCACATTTCTGATCTTAGAATAATAGTTACTAAATTTTATTACTATTAAATAGTTTAGTAATGCCGAAATGAAGATTATAAATCTACAGTAGTGCGTTAGAAAGAGATAGGGATTTAGAAAGAGGTAGGGATCAATGCAGACTGAGTGGCAGAGCGTCCAAACACAAATAGAGACGAGCCTTCCCACGTCACCGCCACCTATGGTCCATAACAAAGTGTTTGAAGTCTCAGACGACAAAATTATGCGATTTTTTTTCAAACAGTTCGTGGTAACGAACTGTAAGTAAGGAGCGACCCGGCTCAATAGTAACCGAAACTCTAAAAAACGGAATATTGATACCAATAGGTATATCAAAAGAATTAGATTTTTATGCTGATTTTAAATATATAAGCTTTATTAAGTTTAGTAGTAACAATTAAAGGTTACGAGCCTGAGAAAATTTGCCTGATTTTGAAAAAAAGAAAGAAAGACCCCCTAAAATTCATACAATCTTAACGAAAATCACACCATCAGATTCAGTGTATTAGAGAACCTAAGTGTAGAGTTTTCGAGCTCCTATCTGCAAAATTTGGAATTTTGTACTTTTTGCCAGAAGAAAGATCACGGATGCGTGTTTATTTGTTTGTTCTTGTTTGTTTTACCCAGGGGTAATCATATCGATCTAGTGGGCCTAGAACATTAGGAGAGTTCTCATTCTAACGGAAATAAAAAGTTCTAGTGTCCTTTTAAGTGACCAAAAAAATTGGACGGCAACTAGGCCCCCTCCCGCGCCACTTTTTTTTCGCAAAATCGTACGATCGAATTCTGAGATTGCTATTTGTTCAGCATAGTTGAAAGGCCTAATAACTATGTTTTTGGAGATAACTTGACCCCCCACAGTCCCTGAGGTAAGGTCCTTAAGTTATAAAATTAGCCCATTGTTTACGTATAATATTTGTATAGTATTAATATTTTGGGAAGTATGCATACATTTTTGGGTAAGGAGGGGAGGACGAATTTTTTCCTGGGGGGACTTTGCGCGGGGAGAATTTTCTATGGAGAAGGAATTTCCAGAGGATGAAATTTTCAGAGGAAATTTGCCAGAATTCCTATACGAAATTTCTTTATGTCTTACTTTCTCTTTACTGACTCAATTTTACGCGTGGAGGTGTTAAGCTTAATTTTACAGGGTAAATTTTCACCAGGATTGAATTGTCCAGAGGATATTTCCGTGGGGAGGGTGATTTTTTCCGGGGAGGTGGAGCCATATTTCCTGGTATTATTTAAAAAACGATCAGAAATTAAAAAAACAAGTTTTTTCAACTGAAAGTAAGGAGCAACATCAAAAATTAAACGAACAGAAATTATTACGTATTTAAGTGGTATTACCCCTCCTCAACACTTCGCTCTTTACGCTAAAGTTTGAATTTTGTCCCAATTCTTTAAGAGCGACTCCTGAAACACAACAGTAGTTTAATTAGAAGAATAAGAAGCTCTTTTCAAAGTACTAAAAAACTTTAGCGGAAGGAGCAAGGCGTTGAGGAGGGGCAATACCCATCATATACGTAATAATTTCTGTTCGTTTTAATTTTTAATGTTGCTCCTTACTTTCAGTTGAAAAACTTGTTTTCTTTTATAAACAAACATAAATCAGCGATACCCTAACTTATATATATATTTGAGAATTTTTGTATTAGAGAAATCAAAATTATTAAATTGTAATTAAATATTGTAATAAATTGGACGTAATCAAAAACTGTTATTCTGTTGCATTTATACGATTTTCTCATATAGGTTTTCACTGAGGATAGAAATTATAAATGTTTGTTTAAAGTTTCAATGTCGCTCTTTACTTCATTCAGAATTTTGTTTTAATTGATAACTGTTTTCAAAAATGTATTCAAAAATAAATTTCTCACACATGTTTACACCAAGGATAGACGACCACCCATTATTAAATTGGGTTAAAAATTAAATTGGGTTTGAATATGCCAGCAATTTAACTAAAAGCTAAAATATTGCAACTTTGTAACATTTGCATTGTTCTACTAACAGAAGTCATAATTGCGATTTGACGAGAAATTATAAATGTTTGTTTAAAGTTTCAATTTAACTCTACTTCTTTAAGATTTTTTTTTTTTATTAATAACAGTTTTCTAAGCTGCATTAAGGTGGGAGGGGTCACGTTTGAGAAGAAATATATTCGCTTTCAGGTTTAATAAAATTGTTTAATTACAATTTAAATGTTGTAAATGCTAAAAGTGACGAAAGTAACTATTCAAATTAAATTTACAGGTGCCGGAAACCCCAAAAACAAGTCGAAACCAGCATGAAGAAGCCAGATGCGCAAAACTGATTACAAAAAACAGTTTCGTCCTAGAAGTGCTGACAGAAGAGCTTAGGAACAGTTTTGAATGTAACGAATTTGGCAAGATAAGTATAAGGAAAAAAGGTTGTACCTCTTTAATCAGAAATTATTTTAAAAAAGAGTGTCAAATAATTTTTTTTAATAATCATACGAAGAATAAGATAAAGTCTAGCGCAAAATGCAAACTTGAAGGATGTAACGCAAAATACAGGTTTAGTTCTAGATGCACTATTGACGAGATTAAAACTACCACGGACATGACAATCACTTTTGATGTAGATCAAGTGGGAATAGCGTGTCATGATAAATCCAAGAGGGTCAAAATGGAACTCTCGGGTGTTGCAAGGAAGAAGAAACAGGAGGAACTACAAAACAAAGGGTATGATTATGGTCAATTCCAACAAAACCAGCACAGATTTTTAGAATCCAATGACGAAAACAAAATGTTCATGCTGCCCTTTAGCTTAAATGTCCATCATAAGGCTCTGTCAGACCTTTCGAAATCTCTCAAAACTCAACTACATCCCTTCTTGGCATTGGAGATCAAGATGAAAACATTTCAAGCGGCAACAAGTATAGATGAATCAAACAAAAAAAAACCAGCATAAATGGGTACGACCAAAGACTGTCATGGCATCCATTTTGCATAGTAGTTTTTTCAGAAAAGCAGATGGAACTGGCCATACAGGAATTAAGAATTAACCAGGACCTTGTGCTTCACTTGGATGCAACGGGGGGGGGGGATAATACGTAAAATAGGGCCTAGCAATAAAAAGTAATTCTTGTATTCATTAGTATCAGGAGGTGGAGGACCGGGCCTTCCTCCAGTTTCCTACTTTGATGCGGTAACTGATACACATGATACGCGAGCTATTACGGTAATTTTAGAAGATTTTATATATACGCTATACCGTAGAACAAAAAAAATGTTCCTTTTATGTAACAGATTTTCTTGGGCCATGATGTATGCAGTTCTTCAGGCACTAAATAAAGATACGTTAATACAGTATTTGAACTGGTGTTATGATGTGGTAAAAAAAAGGTGTCAACATAAATAAAAAAAACTAAGCTAATCATATGTGCGGCACATATGATCAAATTTATTTATAGGTTCTGCGCTCTTGAGTACAAAGATTCTAAGACAACTGACTTCATAGTTCGTTCAGTAGCTATGATAATGCAACAAGAATCGTTGGAGTCGATAAAAGAATACTGGACCTGCTTAAGAGCACTTTTAACCGAAAAATATATTACAGATAAGGTAAAATCAAGAGCACTGGATCTATTAAAATCTGTAAGTGAACCTTCTAGCCTAAGGTTCCAACCCGATGCTGTCTCTGAAGACAAGACTATAGATGATTGTGAGTTTACTGGTAACTGTGACGCTGATGATGAAAATCCTTTTATATCTTTCTTTGCTTTTCATGATGAGTGCTCAGAGGATAATAGTAGGGACAAGGAATTAAACCGTTATTATAGTTTGAAAGTTTGTCATAGGCTAGAACAAATAATTATTAAACTCTGCCCCTTAACAACTGCAATAATGCTAAATGGTAGATTTACTAGGCATACAAATGCATCAGTAGAAAATTATTTCAAAATAATGAAAAGACAGGTTTACAAAGTTGGGCTAAGTCCCATGGACCCTGGTGAATTTGTGGATACGAGTTATATAAATGCTATACCCATGGTTTCAAACAGGATTGCTTTCCTGAATAACTATCCCCCTACCTCTAAAATTACTAGCTCAAGAAAACGAATGAATATTGATATGGAGCAACAAAAAGAGGAAGAAAAGGAAAAGCAATTCCCAAAAATGGATACTGTAAAAGAGGTCTGGAAGAAAAAAAAGCAATAAAAAAAATATAACTGGCCCCAAATATTATGACCCGTCCCCTAATCTTTGTCTTCCACCGGAATACATCATACCTGCTGAAAAATTGAATAGAAGAAACATAAAATTAGCTAAAAAAGTACTTTCGAAAAATGAACAGTTGGACAACTTCCAAGACTTAGCAGCGCGTATTCAAAGTATTCTTCGGGTCACAGCGATTCAATTGTTTTAGGAAGAGTGTCAGTGGGGGGGGGGAGGAAAACAATTTGGCAAACATTTCAATAGGTGAACTGGCGTCAATAATAGGACAGGCTTGGCTAAGCGATCAGATTATGGAGGCCTATATAATGAATAGAATAAAGGAAAGAAATCTAGGCCATGGTGTCGTTCTTCAAGGAGCACCACTTGTAAACAAGATCTTATTACAACTCAAGGATCCAGGTTATTTGATTCCTGCCAAAATTTCGATTTTTTTGGTTAACGAGTTTGGTGTGCACTGGACGCTTATTTTCATTGATAGTCTGAGCAGGAGTTACATTTTTTTTGACCCTTTACAGGGTGAAGACAAATATTTGGGCAAATTTTCAAACATTTTTCTTGATAAGCGCTCCGATTTAAAAATTTTGCCCTTTAAATTCAAAAAACAAGAAGATGGTTTCAATTGCGGGCCGATGTGCCTTCAATTTATAGATTTTCTTTGCAATTCGATAGATTTGGAGTGTGAAGATCCACTCAACGATCTCTACTTAAATTTCAGAGACGAAGAAAATATAATTGACAATTTGGCAGATGACGAAAGTAGCAATACAATGCGAGCCCAAATCTTTGCAGAAATTGTAAAAGCCATGGATGTATCATTGGACTAATATTTGCAGAATTTGCAGAATGTCACCTGTAACATATCAGTCAAATTCTGATTCGTCGGATTCAGATGATGCAACAAATTGGATTGGATGTAATACAAATGAAGACCATTGGTTCCACAGGGATTGTTTCTTTAAAACGTTTAAAACCGTACAAGAGGGAAAATTAAACTGTCTAATTTGTAAAATATTATAGCTTTTGAAAGAGATAAATTCAACAGTCATGTAAATAATATTCAATTATATCTTTCAAAATGAAAAATAATGGATGACTTGAATCCAATACAAGAACTGAGTCAGATAAAACAGTTGAATGAAACGACATTCATAGTTTTGCATAGCTTATAAATGTGTGCATAATAGTGCCAATTTGGCCCTAGACTCAATTTTGCTGAAGTAGATAGGGCTAAATGTTGGATTGATAAATTAGTTTGGGTTTAAAAACAATTACATACTGAAATTAGACTAATTGATTACTTTGGCTCAAGAAAATCGGTCTCTTCATTTGTTTACACTGAGTTATTTATTCTATACTTAAAAACTTAACTATAAAAGTTAATTATCAAAAAAATCTAAAAAAAGGCTCATTAAAGGGAAGTTTTGGGTGCTCAACTGTTGCACAAGTTTCGTATATCTAAAATTCAGGGGTAAACCAAATATTCCTTTTTAATGTAAATTGAATGGTTGTGGGACAAACTAAATTGTGACCAAGATGAAGAACAAAAAAATCTTGATATTAGCTAAAATTCATTACCTATTGTATATTAAAACATTCGGGTCAACTAAAATACAAAAAACAAATTAGTGCTAGAGGCCAATCTGTTTTTCTTAATGAATTTTATTTATTTTTTTTCTATGTTTCATGTAGGCTACTTCGTAGTTTCACCAAAAAAGAGTGTAAATAGAAAATAATTGGTATATCTTATCACAAAATAAAAGCGAGATTTAAGAAAATAAATTGAATTCTATGGAGCTCGGAAGTCTTGAAAAAAGCAATATTTCATTGGTCGTTACACTTAAAAATAAGCTAGTCAAATAAAAATTTGTATCTACAAGTCTGTGTTAGAAACTGGTATATTTTCATTTTTGTGTCATTTTGTGTTTTATATTCCTCGATTTATGTTTTTTTTCACAAAAAAGTGAATAATGGAAGATAGTTTAAGTGACCTTAAGTTTAGAAATTTCTAAATTATAACGTCGTTGAGTGGAGGAGGTGCCGTAGCCAGTCTCTGCAGTTAAATCTGTAAGAGTATATAATAAAAAAAGATGCTACGCGGGAAAAGTGAAAAGCTAAAATGACAGTAGTACCATCATTCGGCTTTTTTTTATTATAATTGAGTTGGGAGGGGACACTGAAATTATCTTTCCCCGGGTACTACCAATGCTGGAAATGATTATGCTTGAAACAACGTGGAAGGCTTACACACTTCTCCAGAAACTAGTCAAATAATTCCATAAAATCACAGTTTTTCATAATCAGACTTAAAATTAAATGCTGAAAAAGCATAAAACACTAGTAAGTATTAATTTTAAATACAACTTAATGTCGGCTGAAGTAGAGGTATATGCAAAAGCCTAGCATTCTAGTGAAAGGGTGACAGTAATCATATTTCAGGTTAATTTGACTTATTTTATGTATAATCAATTTCCTGACTTTCATGCCAACAAATCTTTTGTTTTGACGAATTTTTACATCCTTTATTTTCCTACTTTCAGGCATCTTTTGCTGCATAAGGCCATTGAAAATCCTCTGTTAAGGAATTCATAAATATCCACTGAAACAAGCAAATAATGAGGAGCAAAGAGAATTCATCTAAGCCCAACATATTCAAAGCCAAAGTTGAAGAAACAAATGAAGACGAATGCTTTACTATTGTTCAAGCTTCATGAAGGCTGATAATTGAACTTAAGCCATTTATGTTTTGTGAATAAATCATGACGAAATTTTTCCATTTTTCTACATTTTATTCATAATAAACGATTCCTTCAAGAACCAATTGTAGTCGCTCCACAGTAAACTAGGGAATATAAGGAAAAATAAATTGTTAAATTAGAAAATCAGAAAGACATTTAACAATGGAGAACAAATTGAATTATATGATAAATTTACGGGGCAATTATTTATTTGAGTTGTTGGTCTTCTTTGCTGGATATCGAAGGCCGTACCCAGAAGGGGGGGGGGGGGTGTCAGGGTGGTTTGACCCCCCCCCCCCCAAATGTTTGTCTGACTCGTAGAAAACGTAACAAAAATGGATATAAACAATTTTGTATGCGTTTTCTGATGCGATCTTACTTCTTTTTTTTTATGCGTCTAAGAGAAAAGGGCTAGAGTCATAATTACGCAACGACTCTCTCGAAAAATGATGGTTATTTCAACCTGGAGAAAGGGTCGTTGATTTTGAATGCGAAGTAATTTTATAAATCTTGAAGACTTTAGCGTAAAGAGCGAGAGTTGGGGAGGGGGTAGACCCCATCCTCACTATTTTAAGGTTTAATTTTGTTCCCAACTTTCACTTCAAAAAATGATTTTTATTTAAGACTTTTCTATAATTCTTTGCTAAATTAAAACGGTATATAGAGCATAACCAGTCAAACTTTTAATTGAGCATTTTTGAGAAGTCCAATAATCATGAGCTAATTGTGGTTTTGCTCCGACTTGTGGCGAGTGACAGCTCATTTGAAATGTCTCATCGGTCTGATGATAGCACTCCACGTTTTGAGAAGAATAGGAACCTTTTTCTCATTCTTTGACCTTATGGCTGGAATTTTAAGACTAAGGCGATAAGAAAATCGCCCTGGTTAAATGAAAAAGTCACAAAGAGTTGTAGCAATGAAGGAAATATTGAATTTTATGGTAATGTTATGGTAAATTGTTTTTCATTTCATAAAAACACTGTATAGGACATAATAAGCCAAAGTAAGGCAAAGCATCGCCATCGCCCGCTTTTTTGTAAGACAAGGATTTTGAATTAAAAAAAAAACTTTGGGAACTAAATTGAATTCAAGACTTTTAAAACGCAGTAAGACGTATTATGAATCAGCGAAAAATGGCCTTTAAAATGAGCTACTAGTCAAGCAGATAAGATTTAGTCCCAAAAAGTAGTGTCTGACCCCTTAGAATCTCCTCTGCTTTGAGTCAATTGTGATTGTGCTCCGATTTGTGGCGAAGTGACAGCTCATTTGAAACGTCTCATCCGTATGATGATAGCACTCCATGTTTTGAGAAGAATAGGAACCTTTTTCTCATTCTTTGACCTTATGGCTGGAATTTTAAGACTAGGGCGATAAGAAAATCGCCCTGGTTAAATGAAAAAGTCACAAAGAGCTGTAGCAATGAAGGAAATATTGAATTTTATGGTAATGTTATGGTAAATTGTTTTTCATTTCATAAAAACACTGTATAGGACATAATAAGCCAAAGCAAGGCAAAGTAACGCCATCCCCCGTCTTATTGTAAGACAAGGATTTTGAATTTCATAAAAAAAACTTTATTTGGGAACTAAATTGAATTCAAGACTTTTAAACGCGGTAAGACGCATATATTATGATTCAGCAAAAAATGGGCTTTAAAATGAGATACTAGTCAAGCAGATAAGGTTTAGTCCCAAAAGTAGTGTCTGACCCCTTAGAATCTCCTCTGCTGTGAGTCAATTATGATTGTGCTGCGATTTTGGTGAGTGACAGCTCATTTGAAACGTCTCATCTGTCTGATGATAGCACTCCACGTTTTGAGAAGAATGGGAACCTTTTTCTCATTCTTTGACCTTATGGCTGGAATTTTAAGACTAGGGCGATAAGAAAATCGCCCTGGTTAAATAAAAAAGTCACAAAGAGTTGTAGCAATGAAGGAAATATTGAATTTATGGTAATGTTATGGTAAATTGTTTTTCATTTCATAAGAACACTGTATAGGACATAATAAGCCAAAGCAAGGCAAAGCAACGCCATCGCCCGCTTTTTTGTAAGACAAGGATTTGAATTTCATAAAAAAAAACTTTATTTGGGAACTAAATTGAATTCAAGACTTTTAAACGCGGCAAGATGTATATATTATGAATCAGAGAAAAATGGGCTTTAAAATGAGCTACTAGTCAAGCAGATAAGGTTTAGTCCCAAAAAGTAGTGTCTGACCCCTTAGAATCTCCTCTGCTGTGAGTCAATTGTGATTGTGCTCCGATTTGTGGCAAGTGACAGCTCATTTGAAACGTCTCATCCGTATGATGATAGCACTAAAGTTTTGAGAAGAATAGGAACCTTTTTCTCATTCTTTGACCTTATGGCTGAAATTTTAAGACTAGGGCGATAAGAAAATCGCCCTGGTTAAATAAAAAAGTCAGAAAGAGTTGTAGCAATGAAGGAAATATTGAATTTTATGGTAATGTTATGGTAAATTGTTTTTCATTTCATAAAAACACTGTATAGGACATAATAAGCCAAAGCAAGTCAAAGCAAGGCCATCGCCCGCTTTTGTAATTTTTGTAAGACAAGGATTTTGAATTTCTTAGAAAAAACTTTATTTGGGAACTAAATTAAATTCAAGACTTTTAAACGCGGTAAGACGTATATATTATGAATCAGAGAAAAATGGCCTTTGAAATGAGCTACTAGTCAAGCAGATAAGGGTTATTCCCAAAAAGTAGTGTCTAACCCCTTAGAATCTCCTCTGCTGTGAGTCAATTGTGATTGTGCTCCGATTTGTTGTGTGTGACAGCTCATTTGAAACTTCTCTTCCGTCTGATGATAGCACTCCACGTTTTGAGAAGAATAGGAACCTTTTTCTCATTCTTTGACCTTATGGCTAGAATTTTAAGACTAGGGCGATAAGAAAATCGCCCTGGTTAAATGAAAAAGTCACAAAGAGTTGTAGCAATGAAGGAAATACTGAAATGTTATGGTAATGTTATGTTAAATTGTTTTTCATTTCATAAAAACACTGTATAGGACATAATAAGCCAAAGCAAGGCCATCGCCCGTTATTTTGTAATTTTTTGTAAGACAAGGATTTTGAATTTCTTAAAAAAACTTTATTTGGGAACTAAATTGAATTCAAGACTTTTAAATGTGGTAAGACGTATATATTATGAATCAGCGAAAAAATGGCCTTTGAAATGAGCTACTAGTCAAGCAGATATGGGTTAGTCCTAAAAAGTAGTGTCTGACCCCTTAGAATCTCCTCTGCTGTGAGTCAATTGTGATTGTGCTCCGATTTGTGGCATGTGACAGCTCATTTGAAATGTCTCATCCGTCTGATGATAGCACTCCACGTCTTGAGAAGAATAGGAACCTTTTTCTCATTCTTTGACCTTATGGCTAGAATTTTAAGACTAGGGCGATAAGAAAATCGCCCTGGTTAAATGAAAAAGTCACAAAGAGTTGTAGCAATGAAGGAAATATTGAATTTTATGGTAATGTTATGGTAAATTGTTTTTCATTTCATAAAAACACTGTATAGGACATAATAAGCCAATGCAAGGCAAAGCAACGCCATCGCCCGCTTTTTTGTTATTTTTTGTAAGACAAGGATTTTGAATTTCTCAGAAAAACTTCATTTGGGAACTAAATTGAATTCAAGACTTTTAAACACGGTAAGACGTATATATTATGAATTAGAGAAAAATGGTCTTTAAAATGAGCTACTAGGCAAGCAGATAAGGTTTAGTCCCAAAAAGTTGTGTCTGACCCCTTAGAATCTCCTCTGCTGTGAGTCAATTGTGATTGCGCTCCGATTTGTGGCGAGTGACAGCTCATTTGAAACGTCTCATCCGTCTGATGATAGCACTACACGTTTTGAGAAGAATAGGAACCTTTTTCTCATTCTTTGACCTTATGGCTGGAATTTTAAGACTAGGGCGATAAGAAAATCGCCCTGTTTAAATAAAAAAGTTACAAAGAGCTGTAGCAATGAAGGAAATACTAAATGTTATGGTAATGTTATGGTAAATTGTTTTTCACTTCATAAAAACACTGCATAGGACATAATAAGCCAAAGCAAGGCCATCGCCCGCTTTTTTGTAAGACAAGGATTTTGAATTTCTTAGAAAAAACTTTATTTGGGAACTAAATTGAATTCAAGACTTTTAAACGCGGTAAGACGTATATATTATGAATCAGCGAAAATGGGCTTTAAAGTGAGCTACTAGTCAAGCAGATAAGGTTTAGTCCCAAAAAGTAGTGTCTGGCCCCTTAGAATCTCCTCTGCTGTGAGTCAATTGTGATTGTGCTCCGAGTTGTTACGAGTGACAGCTCATTTGAAACGTCTTATCTGTCTGATGATAGCAATCCACGTTTTGTGGTACTAAATGTTATGGTAATGTTATGGTAAATTGTTTTTCATTTCATAAAAACACTGTATAGGACATAATAAGCCAAAGCAAGGCAAAGCAACGCCATCGCCCGCTTTTTTGTTATTTTTTGTAAGACAAGGATTTTGAATTAAAAAAAAAACTTTTGGGAACTAAATTGAATTCAAGACTTTTAAACGCAGTAAGACGTATTTATGAATCAGCGAAAAATGGCCTTTAAAATGAGCTACTATTCAAGCAGATAAGATTTAGTCCCTAAAAGTAGTGTCTGACCCCTTAGAATCTCCTCTGCTGTGAGTCAATTGTGATTGTGCTCCGTTTTCAGGCAGTTGACAGCTCATTTGAAACGTCTCATCCGTATGATGATAGCACTCCATGTTTGAGAAGAATAGGAACCTTTTTCTCATTCTTTGACTTTATGGCTGGAATTTTAAGACTAGGGCGATAAGAAAATCGCCCTGGTTAAATGAAAAAGTCACAAAGAGCTGTAGCAATGAAGGAAATACTAAATATTATGGTAATGCTATGGTAAATTGTTTTTCATTTCATAAAAACACTGTATAGGACATAATAAGCCAAAGCAAGGCAAAGCAACGCCATCCCCCGTCTTATTGTAAGACAAGGATTTTGAATTTCATAAAAAAAACTTTATTTGGGAACTAATTGAATTCAAGACTTTTAAACGCGGTAAGACGCATATATTATGATTCAGCGAAAAATGGGCTTTAAAATGAGATACTAGTCAAGCAGATAAGGTTTAGTCCCAAAAGTAGTGTCTGACCCCTTAGAATCTCCTCTGCTGTGAGTCAATTATGATTGTGCTGCGATTTATAATGAGTGACAGCTCATTTGAAACGTCTCATCTGTCTGATGATAGCACTCCACGTTTTGAGAAGAATGGAACCTTTTTCTCATTCTTTGACCTTATGGCTGGAATTTTAAGACTAGGGCGATAAGAAAATCGCCCTGGTTAAATGATAAAGTCACAAAGAGTTGTAGCAATGAAGGAAATATTGAATTTTATGGTAATGTTATGGTAAATTGTTTTTCATTTCATAAGAACACTGTATAGGACATAATAAGCCAAAGCAAGGCAAGCAACGCCATCGCCCGCTTTTTTGTAAGACAAGGATTTGAATTTCATAAAAAAAAACTTTATTTGGGAACTAAATTGAATTCAAGAATTTTAAACGTGGCAAGATGTATATATTATGAATCAGAGAAAAATGGGCTTTAAAATGAGCTACTATTCAAGCAGATAAGGTTTAGTCCCAAAAAGTAGTGTCTGACAACTTAGAATCTCCTCTGCTGTGAGTCAATTGTGATTGTGCTCCGATTTGTGGCAAGTGACAGCTCATTTGAAACGTTCTCATCCGTATGATGATAGCACTAAACGTTTTGAGAAGAATAGGAACCTTTTTCTCATTCTTTGACCTTATGGCTGAAATTTTAAGACTAGGGCGATAAGAAAATCGCCCTGGTTAAATAAAAAAGTCAGAAAGAGTTGTAGCAATGAAGGAAGTATTGAATTTTATGGTAATGTTATGGTAAATTGTTTTTCATTTCATAAGAACACTGTATAGGACATAATAAGCCAAAGCAAGTCAAAGCAAGGCCATCGCCCGCTTTTTGTAATTTTTTGTAAGACAAGGATTTTGAATTTCTTAGAAAAAACTTTATTTGGGAACTAAATTAAATTCAAGACTTTTAAACGCGGTAAGACGTATATATTATGAATCAGAGAAAAATGGCCTTTGAAATGAGCTACTAGTCAAGCAGATAAGGGTTATTCCCAAAAAGTAGTGTCTAACCCCTTAGAATCTCCTCTGCTGTGAGTCAATTGTGATTGTGCTCCGATTTGTGGCATGTGACAGCTCATTTGAAACTTCTCTTCCGTCTGATGATAGCACTCCACGTTTTGAGAAGAATAGGAACCTTTTTCTCATTCTTTGACCTTATGGCTAGAATTTTAAGACTAGGGCGATAAGAAAATCGCCCTGGTTAAATAAAAAAGTCACAAAGAGTTGTAGCAATGAAGGAAATACTAAATGTTATGGTAATGTTATGTTAAATTGTTTTTCATTTCATAAAAACACTTTATAGGACATAATAAGCCAAAGCAAGGCCATCGCCCGTTATTTTGTAATTTTTTGTAAGACAAGGATTTTGAATTTCTTAAAAAAACTTTATTTGGGAACTAAATTGAATTCAAGACTTTTAAATGTGGTAAGACGTATATATTATGAATCAGCGAAAAATGGCCTTTGAAATGAGCTACTAGTCAAGCAGATATGGGTTAGTCCTAAAAAGTAGTGTCTGACCCCTTAGAATCTCCTCTGCTGTGAGTCAATTGTGATTGTGCTCCGTTTTCAGGCATTTGACAGCTCATTTGAAACGTTTCATCCGTCTGATGATAGCACTCCACGTCTTGAGAAGAATAGGAACCTTTTTCTCATTCTTTGACCTTATGGCTAGAATTTTAAGACTAGGGCGATAAGAAAATCGCCCTGTTTAAATAAAAAAGTTACAAAGAGTTTTAGCAATGAAGGAAATATTGAATTTTATGCTAATGTTATGGTAAATTGTTTTTCATTTCATAAAAACACTGTATAGGACATAATAAGCCAATGCAAGGCAAAGCAACGCCATCGCCCGCTTTTTTGTTATTTTTTGTAAGACAAGGATTTTGAATTTCTCAGAAAAACTTTATTTGGGAACTAAATTGAATTCAAGACTTTTAAACGCGGTAAGACGTATATATTATGAATCAGAGAAAAATGGCCTTTAAAATGAGCTACTAGGCAAGCAGATAAGGTTTAGTCCCAAAAAGTTGTGTCTGACCCCTTAGAATCTCCTCTGCTGTGAGTCAATTGTGATTGCGCTCCGATTTGTGGCGAGTGACAGCTCATTTGAAACGTCTCATCCGTCTGATGATAGCACTACACGTTTTGAGAAGAATAGGAACCTTTTTCTCATTCTTTGACCTTATGGCTGGAATTTTAAGACTAGGGCGATAAGAAAATCGCCCTGTTTAAATAAAAAAGTTACAAAGAGCTGTAGCAATGAAGGAAATACTAAATGTTATGGTAAGTTGTAATTGTTTTCACTTCATAAAAACACTGTATAGGACATAATAAGCCAAAGCAAGGCCATCGCCCGCTTTTTTGTAAGACAAGGATTTTGAATTTCTTATAAAAAACTTTATTTGGGAACTAAATTGAATTCAAGAATTTTAAACGCGGTAAGACGTATATATTATGAATCAGCAAAAAATGGGCTTTAAAATGAGCTACTAGTCAAGCAGATAAGGTTTAGTCCCAAAAAGTAGTGTCTGACCCCTTAGAATCTTCTCTGCTGTGAGTCAATTGTGTTAAAGTACTTTTAATAGTCCTTTAGGTTAAAGGAGACTAAATTTGGTAACACTGTAATCAATTTGAAAGATTGGGCGATCGGCGAGGGATGTTTTCTTCAAAGTTTGGCAACACTGAACATAGGGGGATGGCAAGGGCGATGGGCGATGGGCTATTACTTCAGGCTGGTTTCAAATTGTTCATGAAAGCTCTATTAGAGCAAGGTAATACAGAAACTTCAATTTTGGTAGATGAGATTTACCCCACCACTCCTATTGATTGTTAACGGACTTCCATCAAAGAAGAAACAAAAAAGTAGGCCTGAAAGAATTAGAAAGGGGTCCAAAACGTAATCAGTGGTTAAAACCAAGTTTAACAGCTCAACTTGATTTGCGTTTTCCTGGGATCAATAGATTCGCAATGGTTTCCTAAGGGTCTGAATAGCAGAGCAAACTCTTTTAGTATAATCTTTTTAGTGTAAATTTACTCCACTTGTTTTGCTTAAAAGTGGATTAAAAATAAATTATTATTATTATTTCACCAATTATACGAAAATTTTAACAATCGGCCAGCACAGAACATTGAATCCATATTGTAGAAAGACAAGGCTAACTTTGAACAAATGTTCAAAGTTACCCCGAAAAAACAAAATACTTGCGGGAAACATTGAACACTGCTGCCGTATTGAACCTATGGAATTAGGAAGAGATTTTACCAGAAAACCTAACCATTCGACTCCTCAGCTATAGCAAAATGTTAAAATGAAAGTCCTAGTTTAGCTTATCTAAGTAAGAAAGGGCAACTTACTTTTAGCACTTTTTCACAATTTTGAACTGCTCAAATTCTCTTGCAATTAACAAAATAAGATTTTGTCCGATGCTGATTTCCAGAACTACCAACTGATTCAGACGACATCTAGCAAAAATTTAGTAATAAGTTCGAACGAGCAATTCCACCTTCGTGCGATAGAGAGCGCTTAATGTTTGTTACTGATTTTGTTCAAAGTTACCCCTTTCTTTTTATTACCCAACGTCACCTTTTCATATTCACTTATTCCTAGCCTTAGTGACTTAGTCTTCTTAACATTAATTTTTAAACATATTCTAGCACCATGAACTCGCAAAACCTCTAAAACTTCATTCATTTTGCTCACACTTTCATCTAGGATACTTAAATCATCAGCATAATATAATCCAGGAGACTTTTTCCTCCCATTTGATTCCGTGTTCTCCCATTGCCTTTCCTATGCTCCTCAATACAAAGTCCATCTTTATAATCCATATAAAGGGGGATATAACACAACCCTGCTTAACTCCTGATTTAACACAAAACCAGCTCCTAACCCAATTTCCTACCTTAACCACAGCAGTGTTATTCTCGTACATAGCACTATTCACTTTAATGTATTTGTTTGGTATACCAAACAAAGATAAAACCTTTACTAAAGCTCTTATTTCAACAGAATCGAACGCTAGCTCATAATCTATAAAACTGAGGACCAAAGGTGTTTGAAAACTCAGGCATTTCTCAATTATTAGCCTAGGAGTGAAAATTTGGTCGACACATCCTCTACCTTTTCTAGAACCGCACTGTTCTTTTCTTAAAACTTTGTCTACGGCATCTCTCAGTCTAAAAAGTATCATATTACTAAGTAATTTAATACCTACAGAGACCAGACTAATGCTTCGATAATTAACACACTCACTTTTATCATCTTTCTTATAAAGTGGCTTAATTAAGGTTTTCCTAAAATCGTTAGGTACTTCCCTTTTTCAAAAATCATATTCATAATTTTCAGTAACTTACTTCTAACCTCAGAGCCACCATATTTAAGAAACTCATTTACCACCCAATCATCACCTGGAGCCTTATTACTTTTTAATCCTTTTATTGCTGTTGCTAATTCCTCCTCACAAAACAAATCTTCCTTTACATCCAAGGTATCACAAACTTTTTCATTTTCCTCTGTATCTTTTCCTGCAACTCTATCTCGGTTAAGCAAATTCTCAAAATGTTCGGCCCATCAATCTTTAGTTTTTTCTATTGCTAGTTGTTTTGCTAGTTGCGGCTCCATTCCTATCTTTAACTGGGCCAGGTCCGGATTGACTTATTCCTAGCCTTAGTGACTTAGTCTTCTTAACATTAATTTTTAAACATATTCTAGCACCCTGAATTCGCAAAACCTCTAAAACTTCATTCATTTTGCTCACACTTTCATCTAGGATGCTTAAATCATCAGCATAATATAAGTCCAGGAGACTTTTTCCTTCCCATTTGATTCCGTGGTCTCCCATTGCCTTTCCTGTGCTCCTTAATACAAAGTCCATCAAAATAATTCATATAGAGGGGGTAGAACACAACCCTGCTTAACTCCTGATTTAATACAAAACCAGCTGCTAACCTCATTTCCTACCTTAACCGCAGCAGTGTTATTCTCGTACATAGCACTAATCACTTTAATGTATTTGTGGATAATGTACATGGATAAAACCTTCACTAAAACTCTTCTATCAACAGAATCGAACGCTTCCTCATAATTATAAAATTGAGGACCAAAGATGTTTGAAAACTCAGGCACTTCTCAATTATTAGCCTAAGAGTGAAAATTTGGTCGACACATCCTTTACCTTTTCTAGAACCGCACTGTTCTTCTCTTAAAACTTTGTCTACGGCATCTCTCAGTCTAAAAAGTATCATATTACTAAGTAATTTACTACCTACAGAGACCATACTAATGCCTCGATAATTACCACACTCACTTTTATCATCTTTCTTACAAAGTGGCTTCATTAAGATTTTCCTAAAATCGTTTTACCCGTGCCCCAGCCATTTAAGCATTTGCCTCTCAATTACTTGGACTATCTGTCTTGGCTTTTCTCTGTCTACAATCAGCCATGTCTTGATGCAACCTATGCAACCTACTGCAAAATACTTGATAACTTCAATTCAGAATCAACGGATCTTTCTTCACATCCAAGGTATCACAAACTTTTTCAAAGAAAAAAAAAACGACGTGTTTAATGTGATGGTTGCTCTTGTATATTTGACATTATGATGTGGAGATTCAGTTTCAATGATGTTACTGAAAGACGAAGAGCTACATTGATCTTAAGCCGAGAGTTGTACCGAGCTTTAATCACTGCCATAGCTAAAATATTCTTTCACATAAGTATGTACTTGAAAATAGAATCAAAATTTTCTCACTCAGTAATGGATATTCATTTTTGAGGGAAGCCCAAAAATGTCCTCTTGATAAAGAGGACTTGACTTTCAATTTGATACTGTCATCACAGGAAAGATCATCTAGGCTTTATGTTCGCTTTATGCTTAATTTGTCCTCTTCGACGTTAGATACAAGTTAATCAATTATCCACATATTTCCATGCCTGTGATCTTCTTCCCTTGGGTAATAAAATTGAAAATATCATGTCAGTGACTGTAAGTGCTCTTGAATAGTCATTAATACCCCTTGACAGTTGACACCCTTCTCTTCCATAAATTCATCAACATTTGTAAACATTTGTAGATTTCCATCTGCCAACCGCATTTGCCACAGTGATTTTCTTTTGAAAACCGTATATCTTTCCTAGCAATGTAAACACGTCCTTAATTTGTCCTTGAAAAGATATGTCTAGCTCATTTAACAGAGGAAAAATATCTGCAAGTTATTCCAGCTTGGCTACCCACTCATCATCAGGCAAGAGTCCTTGAAATTTATTATTATTTTGCTGCTGAAACAAATAATCTAATTTCTTCACGGATGACGAACAGTCAGCCCAGCATTTTGCCCCTCAATAGCCATCATACCTCAGTGTGAAGAAGAAGGTGAGTGTACTGGGAATCAATTTCTTCGCAGAGCATTTCAAACATCCGAGAATTCAGAGCTTTATGTGTAATTTCATTCACAAGTTTTATAGCACTGGATAATACTTCGTTTATTTCTGCGGACATTTCTTTTTACCACAAGCTGCTCACGATATAAAATGCAATGGTTAGACAAAATATCTGGGTGACTTACATTTCACTCTTGGAACAGCTCCTGAGTAATGTTCAATCATGTTTGTAGCACCGTCTATACAAATGCCAATACCTTTTTCCACTCAATTTCGTGCTTCAGAAATTTAAATATCAAGGGCTTTAAAAATATCAAAGCTACTTACTCTGCCCTGCAAGTTCAGCGGTAAAAAAAAGTTGTTCTTGTAATTCTCCATGAAAATAACCCTTAAAAAACAAAAGACGTGTGCTTTATTACTGGCGTCTGTATATTTATCAAGTTGAACTGAATAAAATGGTGCATTTTTTCAATTGTTATAACTTGATTTTCAATATCTTCAGCAATTTCTTCAATTCTGCTCTTGAATGTTGTTAGACGTAAGAATCAACTTCAGTCTCTGGATAGCCTGTTTTCTTAAAACAGCTTCGCAGACTAGTAATATGCAAGGTTTGATTAAGCTCAGCAGCCATATTTTTCAAAAACGCCTTTTTGCTTTTTCATACCTTCATGCGCTCTTTGAAAATATTCAAGTCGTTTGTCAACTAAACATGGGTGTTTTTATTGCAAGTGAATACTAAGTTTTGACGGTTTCACGGCATCGTTAGTTAGACTTTCTTGATAAATAACACAAAGAAGCCTTGGATCCAGCTCACTACCAGGCTCTTGAAGAAATACAAATTGCAGGTAGTCTGAATCATATTTTCTTGATATTTTGCTGTTTTCTTTTCGTCTTTTTTTTAATGTTCTTTGTAATGTTCTCTAACGAGGACTGTAAATGCTGTGGTAAGTATAAGTAACATTGGTTTTATTTAAAAAAAAAAAAATATATACATCATCGATTCCCTGAAGCAATGCTTGTGCGGGAGAAAAACCCTCCTAATAAATCAAAAAACCAAGAAAACCAAAAAAAAAAGACAGAAAAAAAAGAAAAAAAAAAAAAAAAAAAAAAAGAAAAAGAGAAAAAAAAAAAAAAATTAGAGCTCAACTTACCGGACCCGAAAACCAACGAACCTCCAAACAACACCCAACAAAATTATAATAACTATAATCATATTCAGCTGCAAACTAAGCCCTCCTCAAAAACAAACTTAAGTGGCGTGGAATAATCCATTCAAAATATACACATAAAAAACAATGGTTCTTTAGCGACTTACGAAATCCTGCAAACCCCCAACATTCTCAAATCCTCTGGCAAACTCTCCCAAACTAACGGAACAACATGGCGAATTGAAAACCTAGACCTAGACGTGACCATAGCTGGTCTTCGCACCAACTGAGAAGATCGTGTCAAATGATCGTGAGTAGTAGACGCAAGACTAAACATTCCTGAAAAACATGATGGTAACTCCGAAGCTAAATAATTAAACATAAACAGAGCATTATAGAATACACATATTCCTGCCAACGTAGAATTTTATACTCGCTGTAAAGATGCCTCACCGATACAGATAGGTCAATTTGATTACCATAAAGAACTCTAATTGCCATATTCTGTGCTACGCAGAGCAGATGAAGGTGAGTTACGAATGTTTTCGACCAAACCATACAACAGTAAATGAGATATGGGTGAACCATAAAAAAATACAACATTCTCAGAATTTCACACGGAAAAAGATACCTAAGTTTACGCATAATACCAATATTACGAGACAATTTGCTGTTAACAGATGCAATATAAATTCACTGATCAGGATATTATTGCTATTTTTATCACTTTCTCTTTACTTTTTCCAAAGAAGTACAAGATATTCACTTGCTTTTTCTCACTCATTATGGGTCCTTGCCTATTCTTTACCCAATAGTTTCAATAAAGTCCATTAATCAAATAATTTTCAAATTAGTAGCTGTACACTTCACAAGTTTCAACTTTGTGAACACTTGCTCACATAATTACTAGTTTACTTTCATGGACTCAAGTAGCTTATGTTGGGTCGCAGAAAATACGGAACGTACAAGTTTCATAGGAACTAAACTAATACGGGAGGCTTGATTGAAAATTGAAATAGAATAAAACTTTTTCTCTGAATTTGTTCACAGAAATAGAAAGACAAAAGGAAATGCATCAAGTCATAGATGTATGTTGATTCAAGAATGTACAACAGCAATTTTTTTTAGCCTTTTTCAGTTGCAATAAAGATTTATGATATTAAAAGTAACTTTTAAATTCTTAATCTATGATAAGTTTCCTTAAATATTTTTCTTTTTTTATATTCATATAATCCAAAAAAATGACACTGTTTAATAATGGTCCCTTTTCTTCGTGGACCACCTAAACATTTTCATGGACCACCAGTGGTCCTGGACCACAGGTTGGTGACCGCTGTCCCAGAACATTTTGACAAAAGTACCCCAAACCATCTCTAGGAGAAATCTATGGGGATTTAATTAAATATTAACAGCAGGGGTGTAATTTTCTATGGGGCAGGGGAGGAAACTGCCCCCTCTAGACCCAAGTTTGCCCCCCCACCCCCTCACAGCTCGTTTTACCCTCCCCAAGCTGAAATTTAGTTTCTGCAAAAAATCTTGTCAAAACTAAGATAAGCCTGCATAATTCAAATATCCAGAGAAACAGGTCAGTTTTCTTTAGTATATCTTTGTGGTGATATATGGCTCATTTTTCAGTTTTCATTGTCATTTTCACTTGAATTGGAAAAATTGGCTCCAACTTTGCCTCCCCCCAGGATTATGACGAAATTATGCCACTGATTAACAGTATAGAAAGAACTCATAAAAATTATTAAAGGAAATTGAATCTACTCGGTGGGGTAAAGAGTAAAACTTTGAATTGATTGAAAGAGGAGAGGAAGAGCCTCCAGAACTACTTTGACCTAAGATGGCTTGGTGCTGCAATGATCTGGTATTAGTAGCAATAGGAAACCCCATCGATGATATATTAAGCCTGTACCTAAAAAACTTCCCAAATTTCGTATCTTTTGTCGAAGAGAATGGTCACGGGAGAACAATTTTTTGTGCTCGATTACCATTGATTCCAGTTAAAACTGAACCTCAAATCATGAGTTCTTCACATGTGCTCCCCCAGGGGACTCTGATGGGTTCCATTTATTCCTTATAATGGTTAATAGCCTCATGACTGATCACACTGGGGGATGGAAGCAAGTGGACGACCTATCTGCCCTTGAGGTTTGCCGACGAAATATTAAAAGCTCAATTATGACATTACTTGATGATGTCACACAGGAGGCTTCTTTGTCGAAGATGAAAGTTAACGCTAATTAATAGTCAGTTATGACAGTTAATTTTTTTTAAATCATCCTCCTCTTTCACAAACCCCATTCCTCTCAAAATATCTGTCACATACATTAAACTACATGGGGTGGCAATTACTGCTGACTTGAAATAGGACGCCCATGTTCAACACATCCTCAAACAAGTTCCCCTTCTTAAACTTTTGATAAAATTTTCTTGCCCCCCCCCCCTAAGGATATTTTCCAACTTTATTGTTATTTTATTTAGCCAATACTAGAGTTTGCTTGTCCAGTGTGGCATTTCGGTCTTTCTTCAGAGCAAATCTATATAATTGAAAATGTCCAAAAAAGGAGCCCTTAGAATCATAAATGGTGAAGGGAAGGCTCCGTATCATTATCTACTAGGTAAGTTCAAGCTCACCACGTTTGCCAAGAGAAGGAATCTCTTCTGTGCCTTCGTTTCAGTACCAAGACCTCCCGTATAAAATCCCAAAAAGTCCCCTAACTGACTCCCATCCCCACTAAACATGAAAGATATCGCAAGAGCTTTGTTCCGAGTTTTGTTGACCTGTATAAAAACCAGGAAAGCTAGTCATTAATTTTATCGCTATCTATTTATTTTTTATTTTTAACTTTTTAACTAAGTGTTGACTCTTTTTTTTCTTTTTTTTTATGTATTTTGTACAATGAATTATGTTTGACGTGGAGGTCAAGTTCTTACGATGTGACATATATATATACACACACACATATATATATATATATATATATATATATATATATATATATATATATATATTATATATATATATATATATATATATATATATATATATATATATATATATATATATATTATATATATATATATATATAATATATATATATATATATATATATATATATTATATATATATATATATATATATATATATATATATATATATATATATATATATATATATATATATATATATATATATTAATGCTATTTTGACGTAAATTTCAAATTCGGCAACCATGCTGTGATAGAAATTTTTAAAATAAAATTCATCTCTATTTTAAATTTGCTTTTTTGCATTGAGACTGGTGTGCTTTTTTGCTAAATATAGTCGACATACAGGACTCTATGATTACAATGAAGTGCTAGGATATTGCCCAGGAAGGAAAGGAGCAATTGGTTCCGGAAGTATTTTCTTTTTACTAAGATTTAAATGGGAATTTCTATTATTTTTCCTATTTTTAGCTCTGCTTGTTTTGTGTAAGAGCAGGGGGGGGAGCATTTCCCTTTGCTGGTGCTCATGAAAAGAGCACAAATAAAATGAAGCAAAAATGTATAAATAACGTGTAAACATTTTAATCAAAAGGCTAAACAGTATATATACTAATAAAAGCCCGACTATTTCAATTTCCCGCCTGGAAACATTTTTTAGCTGAATCACACACGTATGTCAACTTTGAAAAAAAATCTTAATGAAAAATTTTACCTGTTATTTACACATAATTACCAGTTATTTACATATCTTTACATATCCATTTCATTTATAAATGGACATGCAGCTTAGGCTAAGAATTTATAAGCCATACATTTAGTGTAGAGACTTAATGCTTGTTTGTTGTAATTGGGATTTTCCATATTTCTCAAAAGGTGTCCTCTAATTTCATAATCTAGTAAAATCTTGGTGCTTAAAGTTGAAAAATTGATTGAAAATGTACGATACGTGCAATCAGTCTTCAAAAACATGGCAGAATTTTCTTTGCTCAGTGCAGAATTTACATTATGATTACAGATTTTATACATGATCAAGAAAAGCTTATTTCGTTTGTGTTTTTGGTTATCAGGCCTAATCTTGTCATAATAACTATCGTAAAATATCACTAACTGACTCGTAAGAACATAAATTTAAAATTTTAGTGTCCATCTTGAGTAACAAATAGATTACACAGCATTAGCTTGCTATTTTCGATACTTTGGGCCATAAAACCACACTTTTGGAACTAATAAGACCAAAATAGAAGTAACTAAATGTCCTTCAATAGCTATTAGAACTATTTAAAAGCTACTTTTACGATAAAAATGAATCATTTAAACATTAAACGGTCGTATGGTAATAAGAAGACTTATTGCATCTCTTGAGGGAGTTTCAGGGGATTTTTCGAAGGGCATGCTTAAAGCCTTGAATATACAATTGCATCCCCAATTTTTAAATCTTATTTGAGAGGTCCTTCAGATCGATATGGGAAGGACAAATCTTTTTTCCATAGCTTGCTGGAGCAAAATACTTGGAATAAATAAAAAACAAAGGCGACAGCTACCCTCATATTAAAGAATGACTATTTTGATATAAAATGATAGTTTTGATAAGTTAGCCCTTCTTGTGAAAAATCCAGCATTTCTAAGTCAAACAGGAGAAAGAAGGGTAGAGGCAGAATATCTTCCCATACATTGGGGATCATAATGGGTCACTAAATTATTGCCATCGTGACATCTAAATGAATGGTTTGTCGGTCCCACACCAAAATCAGCGAGAAGTAAGAGATAGAGTTCTCATTTTGCCTTTTAGGGATCACAAAACAGTGGTTCACATAAAACATAGATCACATCAGCTCTAATAATACAATCGTCCAACAGAATTTGATAGTAACAACTCATTCTTATCAAATAGATCCGAGGAAGTTAAATATCAGAATAATTATTCCAGTCCCCTCCATGTCCAAAATGGAGTACCCTAAGGTTCTCTCCTAGGTCCCCTCCTTTTTTCAGCTACGATTAACAGTTTTGCTAAGGAATTTCCTGACAAACAAATAAACGTTCAAATGGCGACAAGTCCATTTATTATACAGTGAAAACAGATGCAAAAGTCTGGATGCATCGACCACATATAAAGCGACCGTCATCAGAAGAAATACTGCTGATTACGATCGCTGTATATATGGTCGAAACGCGCTAAATCAACGATAATGCCAATATGTTTCCTTAAAGCAGTACTCCATTTTGTTAACCTTATCTCTCCAGGAATTTCTATGCTATCTTTTAGATTATTTGGCGTCAAAACTTCTTCTAATAGAAAGTGGGATATCCATGTTAAAAACATTATCCATAGAGCTAATGCGTCTATTTCCCTCCTTAAGGTCCTGAATAAATGTAGTATCCCCCCTTCCCACTCATTAAGGATTTATTCTTCCTTTGTCCGCCCGCATCTTGAATATGATTCATTTACGGATTGCCTGTCAAAGATTTTAACTGACAATTTTATTATTTAAAGCAAATGCACTCTTAATAATGTCTTTCATTCTTGAAGGACTGGGATACAAACTTTGCTCAAAGTACTCATTGCAATATTATTGAAGAAAAATATCAAAGTTTAGCCCGAATAGCGTTTTTCAGCTGCCCTTTTCATTTACAGGATAATTTATATATGTTGTTATATGACTCTTTAGTTTCATTTAAAGAAACAGTGAAAACTAAAAAATGATCCAAATATTACCATAAAGACAAAGATACACTAAAGAAAACTGACTTATTTCTCTGGATACTTGAAATATGCAGGCTTATCTTAGTTTTGACAAGATTTTTCTGTAGAAACTAAATTTCAAATGGTGGGGGGGGGGGGGCAAAATGAGGCCTGGGGGCAAAATTGGGTCTGGAGGGGGCAGTTACTCCCTCTGCACCATAGCATATTACGCCCCTGGGTGTGTCCTCAAGATGAGTGCTGATGCCCCTCAAACTAAAGCTGTATCTTTAAACACAATTTTCAATTTTGTAAGACAATACTTCAAAAGAAAGGCATTTAGTAGTACTTGTGTATAACAAAAGATAGAATGTTCGTACATATAGAAAAGGAACAAAACTCCCACTGTTTCTACCCAGGTTATGAGGGTATTGAGAGGAAATTAATCAGAGCCATAAAACAGAGAAATCACACAGCTCATGAAGGATTCGGCCATCCTTATGTATGTGCATACGAGGAACTTTTTTACACTACCTACCACTTAAAATTGTACGAATCATTTGTTACGTGAGACTAGGGTGAAAAATCCAAAAATCAGTCAGAATAACTGCATGACAACTTTACTCAACATAGAAGCGAAAACAAACAATAATTTCAAAACTGAAAGTTTTGACGATTACGATAGGGTAGTGTGGACGGCCTAGATCCTGGAATTGTTCCATAGTCCATTGTGTTCTGACTAGTTGTGAATGGGAAGTCCACCGAAGAACTCTTCCACATGTGTCTTTCCTGATTGAGAGAGGTGCTTGGGACCGCTTCCTGACGATAGAAAAAACAAAATAAAATGATGTTTTTTCTTCAAAAATATGATCTAAATATTTCTTATGTACGTAAAAACAAGAGTAAGATTAATAAACAATATAAAAAAATTTCGCAGAAGGATGGTAGCAAAAAGATACAAAATAAAATGGACGGCTCCGGATAGATTTATTAGCTCAGTAGATACTGATATATAATATATAATAGCATATAAATATAAAAATAATATAAGATCATATAAATATAAAAATAATATAAGATCATATAAATATAAAAATAATATAATATAATATAAAATGAATAATATAAAAGTAGAATTAAAATTAAAAATAAAACAATATAGAGTAAAACATAAAGCAAATATAAAAAAAAACATTACAATGCACGAGCGGTAAACAGTCACCTGGATCTAACAAGAACGGTGACAGCAATGACAAGGCTCTAAAAATTCTGTAAAGGCAGATGATTTTACTGTCTTCATTCTGAGATTTTAATTTTCCCTGGTTTGCTTAGTCTCCTTCTCTTGTAGGTTAAAATAATCAGTCTATGACTTAAACACAGTTTTGCCTGAATCCAGAGACGGTGTTAGGTGGGCGCGGGGCCAAGCGCCAACAATGACGCACTTGGCCAGAGTACTCGAAAAGATCGCAAAATACCGGGGTGTTTCGTTATAACTTTTTTTGTGTTTAAAAGCAACGATTTTTTTTATCAAAAATAACGTAAGTACGTCCGTGTGATAAAATGAGATTTGTTAAAAAATATTCAAGATGTTCTCATATTTTGGTCCTAATTCATTACAGCGCCCGATCACGGTAGTCGATCAGGAATTAATTACAGACATGCACCTTATAGGGCTCTTTTCAACTAATTAATTAAAAGTAAACTTTTTCCACAAAAGAAGTTTTTCTCAGAAAAGTAAAAAGCTACATTAAACCTAAGACGAGCAAAAATGAATTCATCCAAAGCGAACAGAATTTGCAATAATTAATCAAGTTTTGCTTAAAACAAACAGAAACTACAGCAAACAGGATTACGGGTAACGCTCCCTGTGCCTTGTCCATGCCAGTACATCATCTACACTTTACTAAAAACAATTCTCATTTTGAGTAGTGACTTTTTATTTGTCATACATCATCAGATTAGCCAAGATTACTGAAAAGATCTAACGAAATGCAGATCAACAGATTAATATATATGCATATACATTCCTGATAGAATCTGCAATTTCGTATTAATTATTGTTATAAAAGAGAAAATGAATGATTGTTGCGAAAAGTAATAGTTTATTGTAATTTCTGTTCGTTTTACACTTGAATTACAATTTGAATTTATTTCCGCTCCTCTTAGGTCTAACGTAACTCTATACTTGTATTTGAAAAAACTTTTTTTCTTCCAAGACATTTTGCAAACAGTTGTACCATAGATCTTTGTATGGATGGGTACGTGGTATATTATTCAAATAAATGAATTGAAAATCTGTATAATCTTTGGGCTTTTAGGTTTGAAGCCATCCCGAAAACTATCATTTTATAACCCTGCATACAGACAAATGGAAATTGACCACCCCCCTCAACACATCTTGAAAGTTTCACTTTAATTCCCCTAGGGGTCTCTGAGACGTTTCAGACAAACACATTTGACAACCTTGAATACACATAGTGCCTTTTATTTTAGTATAAAATTCCCCTCAATATGCCTTGAAAGTCTTAATTTAATACTCTTAGTGGCTCCTGAAATATTACAGGTACGTTCTTTTGACCATCTGGATGCAAATAGTGTATTTCGATTCAGATCAACATCCCCAAAAAGTTCAACTTAATACCCTTAGACATTCCTAAGGTATTGCAGATACACCTTTTTGATAACCTGGATTCATAATTTCTTCTGATTTAGTTCAACATCCCCCCAACATGCCCTGGAAGTTCCGACTTAATAGACTTAGCCGTTTCTTAGATATCACTGGTAGGCCCTTAGATAACCTTGGATGTACATATTATCGTTTTATTCAGTTAAACATTCCCAACAACAAGTCCTGAAAGTTCCAAAGTTATACGTTTAACTTCTCCCGGGATATTACATAGACACCCTTATTTGTATCTGAGAAAAAAAACACGTTGCCTTTTGAAAAGCTTTACATCCCCCTTAACTTCCTCTGAAATTTTCCACTTAATATCCTAGATCCTAGGATCCAATATCCTAGGTAGAAGAGAGAAGGATTTCGCACAAGATGTTTCTGATTTGTAGATCCTGTAAGATACGTTTATTTATGACCCCTATACAAAAAAAGAAGCGGGGTAAGGAGGAAGAAAAGAGACGAATAGAATGCTTAACTTCCTATCACACCCTTCCTGATCTATTCAGGCAGAATTAAACTCTGCAGGATAATACTTAAGACACTAGATACAGTAATGGGAAGGTAACTAATGCAAAAACTTAAAGTTTAATTTTTTTTTTTACATATTCGCTATTGCACCAGAACACAAAAAAAATCAAGTACCCGATCTCTGTCAATGCACATTCGCAATAAAACAAGAAGAAAGTAAGGAAAGTAGACAATAAGATGTGAAGGGGACTATATGAACAAAATTGCAAAGGGTATAGAAGATGCAGCTAGACAGTATAGTAACAAAATTTCGCATTGGTATGTTGAGAAATTGTGAAGAACTAGTCAGTTCGCACAAGTCCTAGTAAAAGCTTAAAATTATCAGTTAAAGATACGTCTTTCTAAACATTGATAGCCAAAGCTTGGACATCCTTCATGGGATAGTGCAACTGGGAAAGAAAAAGTTGGTTGGGGTTGCTTAATTCCGAAGATAATTTGCTTAACGATTCAGATGTGAAGCCGACTGAGTACTGGAGCTGTTTCTGTCAAAATGCCGATTGAGTGCAAAATTTTTCAAACATTATGCCGATTGTTCAGTTGTAATTTTGATTGTCGTGTTTGAAACGTATCATAGAAGAATTTTCCAGCCTTTTAATGGTCCTGTGTCAATTCTAAATTCCTGATCAACCTTCCTAAGACTAAGATCTTAGGAGAAAAAAAAAATTTGAAAAATGCGACAAGTATAACTACACTTCGTGAAATACGGGATTAAGTGATATGAATTTTCAATTTAAGTATTGTTTGAAGGCCTAATTGAATTTTGTAAAATCAAGTGATACTGCTGATAAAATATTCGCTTTGTTGGGACCTGGTAAATGCAATAGCAAAGTAGACCATTGCTAAATCCTTTTTAATTTTTGCTGTATCTTGCCATCACAGCCGTTATTATATTTCATTGTGAAACATAATTTAAATAATTTCTTAGACCACACTGCTTTTCATAAAAACAAAAAAAAAATTTTAAAACAAGAAAAACGGGTTTTAATTTTCTATAAAGCAGTGAAATACAAAACAATAATTATGCACAAAAGCTCCGAATATTTCGGCACCACATCCGGGAGCCAATTTATAATTCATAAATTGGTTGATGAACTTGTGAAATTTAATTAGGGTTATGGGCCGGGGGTTAGTTGACCTTTTATTGTTTGGTCTAAGTAATAATCTATTTCTTCATTTTTGATAGATTTCCATTTATATACTGGGAGGAGGCGAGTTGAATCATATAGACATTCAGTGCATGGAAGTGTTTATTTAATATATTCCATTTATACACTGGGAGGAGGCGAGTTGAATCATATAGACATTCAGTGCATGGAAGTGTTTATTTAATATGTGAGTTTGTTTCTTATTATTTATAATTTTTTCTTTTGTTTTTTGTGTGTTTTTTTTTCTGTCTCTTTATGTGTTTAGTATTGTGATGTAAGTTAAGTTTTTTGTTTTTTTATTTATTTATTTTATTTTATTTTTTTCCGTTGAGAAAGGTTCCGGATGTGGGGCCGAAATATTCGGAGCTTTTTGTGCATAATTAATTGTTTGTATTTCATGCTTTATAGAAAATTAAAAACCGTTTTTCTTGTTTAAAATTTTTTTTTTTGTTTTGAAAAATAATTTTTCTTTTTTTTTTGCAAGGGCAAAGACAGAAAGATCTTACAATCGAAAAGAATGTTTTTATGCTCTCGAGGAGAGTGGGGTTCCAATGGGACGTTCCATTCTCTTACTAAAATCTTCTATTGGTTACCATTAAACTAAAGTTCGGTATTTATCCTTAATCTGACAACACGGGGCCACTAATTACAATGGTTCCAGGGCCAACCGGAGGTCGAAAGATACCTTTGTCTGAACATTCCTAAGGTATTGCAGATACGCCTTTTTGATAACCTGGATTCATAATTTCTTCTGATTTAGTTCAACATCCCCCCAACATGCCCTGGAAGTTCCGACTTAATAGACTTAGCCGTTTCTTAGATATCACTGGTAGGCCCTTAGATAACCTTGGATGTACATATTATCGTTTTATTCAGTTAAACATTCCCAACAACAAGTCCTGAAAGTTCCAAAGTTATACGTTTAACTTCTCCCGGGATATTACATAGACACCCTTATTTGTATCTGAGAAAAAAAACACGTTGCCTTTTGAAAAGCTTTACATCCCCCTTGACTTCCTCTGAAATTTTCAACTTAATATCCTAGATCCTAGGATCCAATATCCTAGGTAGAAGAGAGAAGGATTTCGCACAAGATGTTTCTGATTTGTAGATCCTGTAAGATACGTTTATTTATGACCCCTATACAAAAAAAGAAGCGGGGTAAGGAGGAAGAAAAGAGACGAATAGAATGCTTAACTTCCTATCACACCCTTCCTGATCTATTCAGGCAGAATTAAACTCTGCAGGATAATACTTAAGACACTAGATACAGTAATGGGAAGGTAACTAATGCAAAAACTTAAAGTTTAATTTTTTTTTTTTTACATATTCGCTATTGCACCAGAACACAAAAAAAATCAAGTACCCGATCTCTGTCAATGCACATTCGCAATAAAACAAGAAGAAAGTAAGGAAAGTAGACAATAAGATGTGAAGGGGACTATATGAACAAAATTGCAAAGGGTATAGAAGATGCAGCTAGACAGTATAGTAACAAAATTTCGCATTGGTATGTTGAGAAATTGTGAAGAACTAGTCAGTTCGCACAAGTCCTAGTAAAAGCTTAAAATTATCAGTTAAAGATACGTCTTTCTAAACATTGATAGCCAAAGCTTGGACATCCTTCATGGGATAGTGCAACTGGGAAAGAAAAAGTTGGTTGGGGTTGCTTAATTCCGAAGATAATTTGCTTAACGATTCAGATGTGAAGCCGACTGAGTACTGGAGCTGTTTCTGTCAAAATGCCGATTGAGTGCAAAATTTTTCAAACATTATGCCGATTGTTCAGTTGTAATTTTGATTGTCGTGTTTGAAACGTATCATAGAAGAATTTTCCAGCCTTTTAATGGTCCTGTGTCAATTCTAAATTCCTGATCAACCTTCCTAAGACTAAGATCTTAGGAGAAAAAAAAAATTTGAAAAATGCGACAAGTATAACTACACTTCGTGAAATACGGGATTAAGTGATATGAATTTTCAATTTAAGTATTGTTTGAAGGCCTAATTGAATTTTGTAAAATCAAGTGATACTGCTGATAAAATATTCGCTTTGTTGGGACCTGGTAAATGCAATAGCAAAGTAGACCATTGCTAAATCCTTTTTAATTTTTGCTGTATCTTGCCATCACAGCCGTTATTATATTTCATTGTGAAACATAATTTTTCTTTTTTTTTTGCAAGGGCAAAGACAGAAAGATCTTAAAATCGAAAGAATGTTTTATGCTCTCGAGGAGAGTGGGGTTCCAATGGGACGTTCCATTCTCTTACTAAAATCTTCTATTGGTTACCATTAACTAAAGTTCGGTATTTATCCTTAATCTGACAACACGGGGCCACTAATTACAATGGTTCCAGGGCCAACCGGAGGTCGAAAGATACCTTTTGTCTGAGTTATCTTAAGTACAAACTACTCGACACAACGGTAGATTCCAGCTTTTATGATCCATCTACCAAAAAATCTGTCTATTCTGATATCTTTCTGTGTTTTATTCTTGTGACACTGGCAAACTGAATTCTTTCATAGGCAGCGCAATCGCGCTGCCTAAGTAAAGAACGATGTTGGCACAATGTAATATTTATTTAATTTTTGTTTTTTTTTTTCATACCAGGGCACTTCGTACCGAAGATGTTGTCGAAGAAACTTCGAAAAGGGCTCATTGAATTGGAAATTGGAGTGGCTTGTGTCCTTTTTAATAGTCGAAAGTGATTAGAAGGCAGCTAACATCCCTTCCACGCCCACCATTTCCCCAAACACATCTAATCAAAATTTTGAGATAGCCATTTTGTTCAGCGTAGATGATTTCCAGATAGAATATATGTTTTTGAGGAGGTCACTCCCCCACAACCCTCAGGGCAAGGGTTTTAAGTTATGCCCTTGGGGCATATAAGAACAATGTTGGCACAACGTATTATTTATTATTTTTTCCTTTAGACTAGGGCACTTCGTATCGAAGAAGTTGTCGTAGAAACTTCGAAAAGGGCTCATTCAATTGGAAATTGGAGTGGCTTGTGCCCTTTTTAATAGTCGAAAGTGATTGGAAGGCAACTAACACCCCTTCCACGCCCACCATTTCCCCAAACACATCCAATCAAAATTTTGAGATAGCCATTTTGTTCAGCGTAGTTGATTTCCAGATAGAAATTATGTTTTTGAGGAGGACACTCCCCCACAACCCTCAGGGCAAGGGTTTTAAGTTATGCCCTGGGGGCATATAAGAACGATGTTGGCACAATCTATTATTTTTTCTTCCTTTAGACCAGGGCACTTCGTACCGAAGATGTTGTCGAAGAAACTTCGAAAAGGGCTCATTGAATTGGAAATCGGAGTGGCTTGTGCCCTTTTTAATAGTCGAAAGCGACTGGAAGGCAACTAACACCCCTTCCACGCCCATCATTTCCCCAAAAACATCCAATCAAAATTTTGTTCCTAGCCATTAAATTTTGAAATAGCCATTTTGTTCCACGCAGTTTAAAGTTCAGGAAATTATACCTTTGATTAGAACACTCCCCCCACAGTCTTCAGGGCAAGGGTTATAAGTTATGCCCTGGGGGTATATAAGTTTTTATTGAAATCTTTGTCATAGAAACCTGAAAAAGGGCTCATTTGATTGGAAATTCAAAGGGTTAGTGCCCTTTTTAATAGTCTCGAAAGGGATTTGAGGACAACTAACCCCCCTTTCACGCCCACCTTTTCCCCGAACACATCCAATCAAAATTTTAAAATAGCCATTTCATTCAACGTAGTTGAAAGTTTCGGAAATTAGGTCTTTAAGGATGACAACCCCTCCATCCCACAGCCCTCAGGGCAAGGGTTGTAAGTTAAGCCCTGGGGGCATATAAGGTTTTTATTGAAAGAGCTGTCGTAGAAACTTCAAAAGGGCTCATTTGATTGGAAATTGAAAGGGGTAGTGCTTTTTTTAATAGCTGAAAGTGATTGGAGAGCGAGTAACGCCCCTCTCACGCTCACCATTTTCCCAAACACATCCAATCCAAATTTTGAGATAGCCATTTTGTTTAACGTAGTTGAAAGTTCTGGAAATTAGGTCTTAGATGATAACAACCACCCTCACAGCCCTTAGGGTAAGGGTTATAATTTATGTCCTGGGGGCATATAAGGTGTTTATAGAAAGCGTTGTCGTAGAAACTCAAAAAGGGCTCATTCGATTGGAAATTGAAAGGCCTAGTGCCGTTTTTAATAGTCGAAAGTGATTAGAAGGCTTGTCATTTTAATAGTAAAGATAGATGTGGGTATAATGTATTATTTTGTTGTTGTTGTTTTTGTTTAGACCAGGGCACTTCGTATCGAAGGAGTTGTCCTAGGAACTTCGAAGAGAGCTCATTCAATTGAAAATAGAAAGGGTTGATGCCCTTTTTAATAGTCGAAAGTGATTGGAGGGAAACTAATCCCCCTCCGACGCCCACCCTCCCATTTGCCTTTATGTTTAAAAACTAAATGTTGCCTTAAGATTAAATCAAATGCTCTGTGTTAATGCTAATTCCCAATAAGGCATCTCAGCAGTATCCCAAGAACGACTCATGGTATTATGTTCAAACTTTCGGGGCTACTTCTGCTCTTAAAATTTAACCAAATCAAAATAGCGTAAGAGTATCCAAGCTATCAAAGAAAGTAAAGAGATTTTTTTGCGAATGGTATCAAGTTTTCTATTTCAGGTCAACTAGAAGAGGTATGAAACTAAATTAAACAATACTATTTGTGTGCAGATTTTTAAATGGGTGTATGGTGTTAAAAATTGCTGAAAATTTTTCTCCAGCATACAAATAGCAGGTCAAACTATAAATTCTTTAAAAAACGAAAAGATTTAAAGTATTATTTTCTTTTTCCCTGAAAAGACTATGTCAATATAAAATGAACAGAAATTAATTAAAAAAACTTTTTCCATAAAATAAGTTTTACAAAGAAAAGTAAAGAACTCCATTAAACAAAAAATGAGCAAAAATAAAATCCAATAATCTACCAAGCGTGAAACTACCACAAATCAGCATCGATAAATAAATGAAACCCAAAACGAACAGAAATTACAATAAATGACCGAGTCAAACTCAAAACGAGCAGAAATTAACATAAGTTGGGCTCAAAGCCCCTACGCCTTCCCAAGGCCAGAACATAATTTGCACTTTACTGAAAAAAGTACAAATGAATGTGCATTGTCAGTTTAATATACATATATTGATATTTAGTAATCAAAATGTTGATATTATTTGATTTTTTAAAGTTATAAAAGTAAAAACATTTATATTTTTTCAGTAAACTTGGGGGTTTCGACCACTGAAAGCGGTCTACGAGAATTTTCTTGTTAATCATTTCTTAACTAGTCAACCAGTTAGCAATTCCCCATTTTTATTTCGGTTACTGAAACTTGGTACGTTGCATATAATGTTCAAATTATAAAGAACTGTGTTAGATGAAAAAGAGAATATATACTAGGTAGTATTATCTGAAAGTACGAAAAACTAATAAAATAAAAATTAAACCTCGTTTTCAAGAAAAGTAAGACTACAGCCATCAAGCTTCACCAGTAAAATCTTAAAGTTAGTAAAAAATTCTATATTTGTTTTTATTTTCTAGTTACGTCTTCTTTCAACAGGCTTTATATTGGGCTAAAATAAGAGACTGACATGGCCAAAAGGACCCCGGGGAGATGGATTATATTTCATAATCGATAATGCAACAATGCTGATAATGGGAGCCTAATAATAGTCTCCCAAGCTTTAGTCTACAGTGCCCAGCAGTCAGACGAGCAATGCAGAAGCCTTATTCTCAGACCAGAATATGAATTAACTGTCTATATTTTGCCGCAAAGTTTACGGTCATAATGCTGCTAAGCTGGGTTACATCAGGAACTTGTGCCTCGTGTACAATGTTGTTTGGGTCCATGAACACTTGTTAACACTGATAACTTTGGGCTCCTTCAGTCGGTTCCTAATAAATCCATGCCCATTCGTGAGGCTAAGCGCTCCAGTGCCAGGGGGCGCCCTAGTGGTGGACTTGCGATATTCATTAACGAGAGTATAGACTGTCGTAAAATGGAATCATGCGAGTTCTATATAGCGGTTGAGTTCCCTGGCCCCAGTGCTTCCACGCTAGTCAATGTCTACCTACCAGCTAACATGAATACGGTCCATAGTAAAAAACGGCATGCCAAGGCTTGTGGTTGACTTGGAAGACTGCTCCAGTGTGACCCCTTTTCGAAAGGAAAGTTACAAGACGTTTCTTATGGCAGGTATCCCGAGTGATTGTTCTCCATATATTAAAGATTAAAATTTTCGTTCATTCACAATTCAGAAAGAACAAGAAATATTGATCACGCCTTTTCTAACATCATTATTCCCTTACCTACACTTGTGAATTCAGAGCATGCATGAAGTAACCATCTTGGTCTCAAGCTTAGTGTTCCTTAGGTTCCTGGTTTCACGCTGTGAAATCAAAAACTCCAGCTCACATATAAAAATGCGAGTGGAAAAAGATTAATCTCAGTTTATACCATTCGACCGGTGACGAAATCCTGGGAAAAAAAAAAAAAAAAATCACATTTCAGCTTATTGTCCGTGGATGTGATAACAAATTACACTCAGTACATACTGTGCTGAAATCACTCACGCGTTAAAAGATGCTGAATATGACTCAGTTCCTAGTGCAGTTATTAAGAAAGGTACAAGGAAAAGGGGATGGAGTGACCATCCGTACGTGAATCAAGCTAAAAGAAGGTCGAAAATGCGGTATTCCATGTAGCACGTATTCGGCAAGTCTAGGTCTGGCACGGTCTTTAATCTCTTTCGTAAAACAAAAAGAGAATATAAAGCATTTTTGGATGAGCTGAAAGTGAAAGAAGGAGAAACTGCTTCAGAAGAGGCTCTCCATGACCCGCAAAGTATGTGTAATTTTGTTATCACATCCACGGACAGCCAACGCCTGTGCCACGATACCTGAGGATCAGTGGTTAAAACATTATTCGAAGGTTTTCGGGTCAAATAACATTCCTTTAAAAAGCAATATGATGAAACATGATGAAGCTTTTGAAAAAGTGAAATAATTTTGTGGTTTCTAAGAATGGTGTTTTGGGGGCTGGTCGCCCCCAAAACACCGGCTGTTCGCCGGTTGAAGGGTAACCAAGCTCCCGGTCTTGATAGTGTTGGGGGTAATCATGGTTCCCCGCTTTTGTTTCAGCATCTGCAACTACTTTTTAAGTTTTGTGTAGATAGTGCCATCGTCCCTAACTCTTTTGATCCCCCCCCCCCGATCCCTATCCCGATGATTTACTTATGTTGAGTTTTTCTTTAAGTGTATTGCAGGATAATTTAGATAAGCTTGTGTCTGCTTATAGCGCTATTGGTCTACAAGTCAATGGCCAGAAAACCGAATTTCTGGTTTCCGACGAAACGGGATTCGTTAGCACCAACTATATGGTGCTACTATTGCACCGTCTCCTTAATTTAAATATTTAGGTCTTTGATATGGTGAGACAAGAAAACAACGAGAAGTCTTTGTCTTGACACCCTTGGTCAAACTCGCAAGTGAGTTATGGCAAACTTGCCCCGCAGAAATACTCTTACAATCGGCAAATTTTAGCGAGGCTATTCAGAGCAGTGGCTTTGCCACATCTTCTTTACCTGTCCCCCTATGGAAATGGTTTACAGAAACAGAGCGACAGAACCGCTTTTTGTAAGTGATTGAAAATTTTGACTCGTATACCACTTTTTGAGAGAAATACATTTCTCTTGGAGAAGTATCGAATTCCAGACCCCTGTGAAGTTGTGGCAGAGCTGGAAAGTAATGCTAGAAAAGGTGCACTTGAGCACCTATACGATTTCTTGCCGTTGCACGTTATCTACGAGCTATGAATGTATATAGTGTATATAGTCTAATCGTTGTTTCTTGAAGTAGCGTTTAGCGTGCTGTTCCGTCATATTTTTGTATTATTGGTGGGCTAAAATAAAATATCATCTATATATATATATATATAGATCTAGAAAAATTGGGAATTACATTTCTAGTACAAAAGATTTCCGTTGTTAATTAATTAGTTGTTGGTAATGGCGAGAGCCAAAAAAAGAAAATAAAAGAAACGTGGCAGAAAAATTAGCAGAAAACTAACATATGGCACCAAATTCTGAAGAAAGTGTAGCTTTCCTTTGAAGAAGTAGCTATCTTTGGGAGTCATCAAATTGTTAATGTTTGTATTTTTACGAACTAAAAGCGTACTCAACTTTGACTAATAGTCTTCGCTTTTTTGTTTGGCATTTCAACAATAGACCAAAAGGAACAAAAAATGTTTGTATTCTGATGTCTTTGGTAGTTTAAAATCTCCAATTCTGGCATTTTTTTTTCATGCTAACTTTTATCATCCTAGGCTTACCTGTAGCCAGGTAGCCTCAGTGACCTCTGATTAACTTGTTGTGAGGAGGGATATATCTCTAGAAAAACAAAAAATGTGACTTTTGCGAAGAGTAATGAGGTCTGGAAGACGAGAAAGCCCCTTAGGTGTCTGGTTTAGACCAACCAGGTTAATCTTGAATGATGACACAGTGATTGTACTTTACGGGTATTTCATTTTTTATTACTTTATTTTCGTTATATATATTGAACAAAAATTGATAAAGATTACATATGAAGGTCTCAAAGGACTATTTTGTAACTGAACCAATTTTTTTCTTTTCTTTACTTTACAAATTTAATGTTTGATCTTATTTACGTTCTGAACCTTACAGGAGTAAATCAACTACATGTTCGTAACTGAATTAATTAGTCTCATTCCTTCGTTTTATAAATTTGGAATTGAATCCTAATTACATTCTGAACCTTAAAGGAGTAACTCAATTGAATGTTTGGATTTGCGTTGATCTTAATTTTGCGTTTACTCCATAATTTCCTCGTCATTTTAACGTCTTATTTTTTTTTATTTAAATTTTATTAAGTTTGTGTACAACTAATTTTTCAACTAACCATAGAAGGTTCCACTGATGCTGAACGATAGACCTCCACTGTCGGTTCCCTTGTTGTCTCCGTAGAACTATGGAATCTTGAGCCGTACACGTCACACAATAAAAATTGAACACCACGTAAAAACATCAGCTCAATTCCATACTGCAACACAAGGGCTCCAAATCCCTACAAAGGCAAATAAGAAATGTAAAGAATTGTGTGATAAATTCAAAATATAAGTCATATATTTCTCTAACACTTCTACATTAGGCCTATAAAGTGTCTTTATATATACATTATCGTCACGAGCAAAGCTGTACTCGTGGGTTTTGTATTTTCGATGTGTTAAGTCAAGTTATGATAGAAGTAAATGGTTTTCAAAATCTAAATTATTTACTTTTGACGGAAGTAACCAAGGAAAAGGTCTTATAAAGAAAACTAACAAAGCTATTCAATTTATAAAGACAATTGATGCCTTCTGCTTAACCTTTAAGATCGCCTGTGAGTCCAGGGGACTTGAGGGTCATTTGTCAGTCCTTAAACTCGGTCACCAGCCTAAGACTTTGGCTCTCAATTTTTTATTCACTTACACCATTTTGATTTTCATTCAATCAACTTGGCAGAAATGAATAAAAACTTGAGAGCCAAAGTCTCAGGCAGGCGACCGAGTTTTAGGATTGACACATGACCGATAAGTCCCCTAAACTCGCAGGCGAACGGGCTGACCTATATTATTAGAATTTATAGTGACATTGGAATGTTCAAAATTTCGACATTTAAGGTTAAGCAGTTTCATCTTCTGAGTTTTATTAACATTAAAAATATTCATAATCGTTCACATAAAAATAAACCATAACACCCCCCTTCCTTTACAAACCTTTCCAGTTCCAAACCTACTCCCGAGCAATGACAGAAGAAAAGGAATAATTTTGCATTCAAATTTGTAACCTTTTAACGAAGCTTATTAAGTACATGCAATCTTTATGGGATGATAAATCCACATACCTTTAGAGAAAAAAACAAAACAAAAAACCAATAAACGCGTATTCTCTTCTGAGCATACAAAACCAGCTGACTGATCGGATCTACTCCCTCCAGATAGACTGGTAGCCTACTACATACTCTATAGAATCAAAGCACCACAATGTTTAAAAAAGCTATTGGCTGGCTGCATCTCACCTTCCCTCTTACTTATATTCATGACCACAAATAAAATGCGTCTAGTGCACAAAATTTTCCGTGAGGCAACGCCTAATGATATTTTACTAGAATTGATATGTAACCCGTCCAATACTCATCATTAGATGATAATAGTCACCAGATTTTACTGTTTCTTTAAATGTTCATGCATTTCATTGTGGTAGTTTTCCATCTTATTTTTGAATGCGGTAATCAATAAGAATTTTCTGAAGTAGATTTCGAATGATCAACCTTAATTTAACTTTTAACCTTACATTAATTTGACTTTTTTTTGCTTAGATCTAGCTCTGGTTGTGCGTGAAACCCTTAGTATAAACAGGTTTGGATGCGGGCACAAAGGCGGGCAGGAGATGGTACTTTCAGGCCAGAACCATCTCCTATACTACTACTTCTAACAACTAGCCGCAGCACCAAGCCGCTTGAGGCCAACCCAGCTACACACGCACCTACTCTATTCCAATCTATTCAAAGCCTGCCTCTTTACATCCTCCCAGGAAGTTCCCATTTCCTTTAAATATTTCTTTATGGCATTTTCCAACCCCAACCACGGACGACCTACTTTCCGTTTAGCCCTAGATGGTTGGCCGAAAAGGACAATCTTCGGCAATCTGTCATCCTTCATCCGCAAAACGTGCCCTAGTCATCTCAATCTTTCTCTCATTATAGCCCTAGAAAGCGGGATTGAACCACAATTTTCGTAAAGCCTACTGTTTGAAATACGGTCAGTCACCCGGGTACCCAAAACAATCCGTAGGCAATTTCTCTGGAAAACATTTAGCAAATATTCATCCGCTTTTCGGAGTGCCCATGCTTGAGAGCCATATTTCACCAATATTCTAATCTTGGTTTGCAGACTTATCTTCCTATTCTTCCAAACTTTTTTTAACTGGGAAAAAAACACCCTGAGCCTTGGCTATTCTACTTTTAGCATCTTCACTGCTCCCACCGTCTTTACTAATAATACTACCAAGGTAAATAAAGCTGTCCACCTGGTCAATCTTTTCCTTACCCAACGTCACCTTTCCATTTTCACTTATTCCTAGCCGTAGTGACTTACTCTTCTTAACATTAATTTTCAAACCTATTCTTGCACCATGAACTCGCAAAACCTCTAGAAATTCATTCATTTTGCTCATACTTTCATCTAGGATGCTTAAATCATCACCATAGTCTAAGTCCAGGAGAGTCTTTCCTCCCCATTTGATTCCGTGGTCTCCCATTACATTTCCTGTGCTCCTTACGACAATGTCTATCAAAATGATCCATATAAAGGGGGATAGTTCACAACCCTGCTTATTTCCTGATTTAATACAAAACCAGCTGCTAGCCTCATTTCTTATCTTAACCGCAATAGTGTTATTCCCGTACATGGCACTAATCACTTTAACGTATTTGTCTGGTATACCATACAAGGATAAGACCTTCGCTAAGGCTCTTCTATCAACAGAATCGAATGCTTGCTAATAATCTATAAAACTGAGGACCAAAGGTGTTTGAAAACTCAGGCAATTCTTGATTATTAGCCTAAGAGTGAAAATTTGGTCGACGCATCCTTTACCTTTTCTAAAACCGAACTGTTCTTCTCTTAAAACTTTGTCTACAGCATGTCTCAGTCTAAGAAGTATAATATTACTAAATAATTTGCTACCTAAAGAGACCAGACTAATGCCTCGATAATTACCACACTCACTCTTATCATTTTCTTATACAGTGGTTTAATTAAGGTTTTTCTAAGATCGCTAGGTACTTCCCTTTTTCATATTCGTAATCTTCAGTAACTTATTTCTAACCTTAGAGCCACCATATTTAAAATACTCATTTACCACACTATCAGCACCTGGAGCCTTATTATTCTTTAATCCTTTTAGTACTGTCGCTAATTCTTCCTCACAAAACAAATCTTTCTTCACATCTAAGGCATCACAAACTTTTTCATTTTCCTCTATATCTTTTCTGCAACTTCATCTCGATTTAGCACATTCTCAAGATGTTCTGCCTATCTCTCTTTAACTCTTCCCTTATCACTAATTGTAGCCCCGTTCCTATATTTAACTTTGACAAGTCCGGATTGACTACTCCCTCTCAATTTATTAACATGCCAGTAAAATATTTTAGTATTATGCCGTCTGGCTGCATTTTCCAGATCCTCGGCAATTTTATCCATTGCCTCTACTTCACACCTCTTTAGTTCATATTTTAATGCTTTCTCCACTTTCTTTAGATTCCTTTTAATTTCATATGATCTATCACTCAGATGATTCTTGTACAAGTCTCTTCTCCTCTCTATTAAATATAAAGCTTATTCACTAATATTCCTAGCTGCAGTCCTGACTTTCTCCCTAAGACACCATCAGCAACTTCACAAATTGTTTTCCTAAAATTATTCCATCCATCTTCCACATTGTCAAATTTTAAATTCTCCAGCTTAGTATTCAACTGTTCCTGGAAAGTTTCTCTCAAGTTTCATCCTGGAGTCTAAGAACATCATGATTTTCTGGGAGGTAGTTACCCTTCGGAAATTTCAGCTTTAAATTAACACTAGACACTGCTAGATGGTGATCTTTACTTTTAACATCTGTAACAGCACTCCTATATACCTTAGTATATTGTATAGATCGTGCCAGTCATCGGTTTACAATAACATAATCAATAAGGTTTGTTGTCTTACCATCACATGAATACCGTGTTAACTTTTGGGCCATTTTATGACCAAACCCCGTATTGGTTATAACCTGATTGTATACCTACAAAATTGCAACAGTCTGTAGCCATTACTGTTTTCTTTTGCTACACCAAAATACATAGGCTAGGATACCATCTATCCCTATTTCTACCGACCTGGGCGTTAACATCTCCTAATAAAAACCCAAAATTTCTACCTAAGACCCTGTCTATTTGCTCCTGTAACTGTAAGTAAAATTCATCCGAGTCACTAGTATCTCCGTCAATCAGTTCTACATGGGCATATACTACTATAACTGATACCCTGTACGTTTTAGTCATAAAATGACCGATTAAAATTCTATTATTAATACCTTCCCAGCCCAAACAAGACTTAGCAGCTTCCTTATTCATCATGAGCCCTACTCCCTGTCTATGTGCCCATATTCTACATATTTTTTGATCCTTCTTCTCTTACTTTTTTACATTTTCCAAACAATTTACCAATTTTACTAAGCCTACGCACTCTCCCTAATTCTGACACGCTATCCTCCGAAAAAACGCGTTTCCGTGTGAATTCAACTGATTCCAAAAATTAGCATGAGCTGAATTTTAGCAATAGCAAAATGTTATAATGAGTAGGACTGATAAAATTCTAAAACAGGAACAATAAAACTTACTTTTTCCTTTTTAAAAATATTATCTTTTTTATTTCTATTCTGTTTTAATTTTAATATCTTACGGAAAAACAACCGAAAAAAATTAGTAAAACATCACAATTTTTTTTTAAAGCGATCCAACTAAAAGGCGTTTTTCAGGAGACGAGAAAGGAAAAAAGAGAAAAAAAAACACTTTTGAATATAAAAAATATGAATATAATAAATATTATAAAGAATTTTTATTATTAAATCTGTCAATTATTTAGTTTTGAGAAACTGATTTACACTAGTTTGACGTCAAGAAGCGTTTTTCAAAAAAAAGCAAGAAAACTAGACTGTACAGATAAAACATGCAAGAAAATAACACAAAGAGATGAAAAACGTTATACAGGAAAAGTAAAAAAAGGAAAGATAGAAGAAACTTACATATGATAAATTATAGCTGCTACTCATTCAGGCTTTTTATATTAACATATTTTTATAGTTTTTTCCATTCCGGTTGCAGTTTTATAATCTTAATTCTTCTGCGTCTATAAAACCTAGAGTCATAAAAGCCTACCCTACAAAGCCCAAATTTGATTACTCAAGAGGTCCTTACTTTATACAGACCCAAGCGTCCTTCTTCAGCTATAATAGACCTCCAACAGTCCCAAAACCCTTCGTACCTTGTTACAATCGGCACAACACTAATTCCGTCATCAAGGTTGTCAACTATTGTTCGTGTACCTTGCAAGTAAAGCCTAGAAAATGCATAATACATATAGAAATTAAATATAAAACAATAATAAAAACAGCAAAATATAAGTGAGAGTTTCCAGCCGTAACTATTTATTTGATATATTGTTTTTATATTGTCTTTTATATTTTATATTGTCTTTTAATTATTATATCCTTAAAATATGTTTATTCCAGTTGGTTGTGATAAATGTACAGTTTTTATCGTTTGCTGCTTTTGTACAATTTTGTTTTGGTTATTCAGGTGTTTTCCTTTTATACTATGAAGGGCTGATTAAACATTTGTACTAGTCGAAGCCATTAGCAATTAAAGATAATTGCCTGAAAATCACTGATGACGTGGAAGTTGAGCCCAAGATTTCTTGGTAACTAGCCAGAGCTGGCAACCCTTGATTAAGCACAACTGTTGATCCTTTCATAGCTTTTTGTTGCAGACTATTTGCTTTAAAAGCTACTTTGAAATTAATCTTATCTTAATTAAATAGTATTTTCAAGAAATAAAAAAAAAAAATTCAAAATAGAAATGGGAAATAAACATATAAGGAAAAAAAAACTATTAATTTCAGTAGTTACTTCAGTAAATTCAACTAACCAAGCGCAGTATGTGACAACCTATTGTTATTTCCGTTCAGACTTTTTTTTTCTGTCATCCCTAGTTACTTCAGCCAAAAATTTGGACACCCAAGTTTTAAACTTAGCACCTTGTGCTGTAATAAAGATAAGAAAAAAGCTTTTGAGAAATAGTTCCAACATTATCTGGTTTGAAGCTCAGCCCCGTTACTAGCAAGTATGAGGGCAAAATCTTGGCTCCTTAACATTGTAAAGAAAATAACTTAAATGGAAGTAAAAAATGACATCAAAACATAAAAAAATATAAAAGTTAGTTAGTTAGTTAGGTCTTCCCACACCGCCTGGCGAATAGGGCGCAATCGATGTCTCCACATACCCACACGTCTCATCTCCACATGTTTCTCCACAATGACCTCTCCAGGGCTGCACAAGATGTTCCACTGACGATCTGAACAGCGTAGAATATTTCTCAAGACATCAGTCTAGCTTCACGTTTTGCTGTCCGCACCTTCTGATACAAAGAGGGCCACAGCACCACACTTCGTGAGGCAGTCAGCCTTCACCTATACGCACCATGAGACCCCAGTAGCGACATCGACTACTTTTACCGAACATGAATAGTTGTTTCCTTTCTTCCCGTAACTAAATATCCTGTATATGAGGGAGACTGTCACCCTCCCCCCATTACCATCCATCCCGTGCTTTACTCTGAAGTTTGAATAGTGCTTTGTTGAAAGCATAGAGCGCAACAAATACAGAAAGTTGGTAAATACATGTGCTTTATTTGATGAATACATTGAAAATCTTTTAAATGGAAACTTTATTATTTAAAACAAATGCAAATAGAAGATTCTTTCATTCTCCAGGCACTATGAACAAAAATCCAACGATTCACGACATTAGTCTTGTGTTTAAACATTCATTATTAAAGATTCAAAATAAAATTGAAACTTTAATATGGAGTGGTGATAAAAGGAGGGGGCAGCGACACCCCATATAAAAAATAATTTATCTTGTTTTTAAGCACTAAGGTTGATTTCAATTTCTTTCAGTTTTTGATATTAGATTAGAGGTTTTCTTCAATACCAGGAGAACCCCACTCTTTATACTAGAGTTTAGCTTTTCTTTAACAATGCCTTTAGAAAAAGGGCTGGTACAGTTTTATCTATTTTCCAAAATCACCCCTCACACAACTTTCCCTATCCGTCTCCTACCAGCTTTTAATAGAAAGATAAGAGTTATTCACCTAGTTTGAATTGGAAAAACCCATGGATCTTCAATTGTTCTGATTGGAAAATCAAAATAGGGTGGAAGCCTCTTTAATGCCTGCTGTCCCTCCAACCACCAATTTTTTTGAAAAAAGGTACCATGCTGATAACACTTTAACCGGAATCATGCAAGAACTATTTATATCTGAATTTTCAGAACTTGGGCGCCGTGGCGGATCCAGTGGAGGGGCGAATTGGGCGCGCGCCCCCCTAACGTAGTCTAAAGTTGTGTAGTTTAGTTAATTTACGCAAGTTCGCGCTGATTAAACTTGCTCCTAACGCAAGTTTATCGGATCAACCTATTTTGCGCCCCCCCCCCCCCCCCCTAAAACAAATCCTGGATCAGCCACTGCTTGGGCGACGGCCAAGTGAAGCCAGAGCACCTGCGACAATGCCTAAAATGGAGAACTTAATTTAAAAAAATATTCTACTGAAGGTAGTGAAAGATAAGAAAAATAAATTAAACAACGATTTCATGAAACTACAGATTAGCATTTTAAAGACTTATTATTTAAGACGTAACAAGTTAAGTCTTTTTTGTCAAGTCTTATACAAGTCATTTGTAAAACCGACGAAAAATCTAACAGTTCCACGGAGGTATGTACTTACTGTATTTCAGTTTAACTTGTATTCTATATGTGATAATAATAATAAAACAAATAATAATATAATTTATGTCCTTTTTCTTTCACGAAAATTGTGCAAAAGAACTGTTGAAACTACTAAAAAAACTTAATTCAACGATATCAGTGTCTTAGAGTGTAATATTATTTAGGGATTTTAATTTGGAGAATTAAATTTCAATCTTATTATAATACTAATGCTAAAATGATGAAAAAAAAGCTCCAAGAAGGAGATGGGATTTTAATGCCCTTAATGACAAACCAAAATATTTTATAGAAGCACTTCATTAGCTTCGTAGCACCGTATTAACAAGATACTTGTATCAGTGGATTCATTAGCTTCGTATCGAATCGAAATTGTGATATTATCACTAATTTTTGTTAGAGTGTTCGAAACTTGCTCTAAAGAGTAGGGAAATACTCTTTTTTTCAAAGATTGTCAACAAATACTGACCTATTTCTCAATTCAAAAAAAAACAATTTAGCAATTATACATAAAAAATATTCTATATTGAAACCTTAAGACTCGAGGACTGCAGAAAAAATTACTAAAACTTGCAGAGTTAATATAAATCTTAAGTCGTACAAAAGAAAAATATAGAAAATAACATTTTGCATTATTGAAGATGAAATTCCTTTTACATTTGAAGGTTTTCCGCCTCTTTTTCAGTTCTACAGACTTTCTCTTTATATAGAACGATTGGTCAGAATATAACGAAATTGTTTTTGACTTATGTGAACCTCGCTGTCCCGTCAAACGTAATTATAGAACCACTACGTTTATTTTTCTCTAGCTTTTTGAGGTTATATACAATAATTGTATTTCCTAGGTAACCAATTATACACTAAGTGGCAACTCCACAAAAACACAAACAACTGACGCAGAACTGTACGTAAGCAATATTTCATCTTTAAAAAATAAATCAAATCTTTCTTTCCTGAAAAGCGAAAAGAAAAAAAAACAGAAAAAAAAATAAAGCAAGATAAAAGAACTTCGTGTTCTCTTTTTATTTATTTTTTTTTTATCTTTGAGCCCTAATTTAACCAACTTTTAATTGAAAGTAGACAATCATACAAAAACATGGTGCAACCTTCTCACTATTTAAAGTAGACAATGGAAATTATATTAGAACAGACAATGAGTGATGAGCGAGGAAAAGATAAATCTTCCTGAGTAGAGTCACAATCTTCAACCTTAATATTTTTTTTTATTCCCACCCCTTCCCATTCATAGAAAAACTGAAATAACGATATAAGTGAGAAATTCGAAGTGGGTTTTGGCCAGAAGTAGCACTGCCTTAATCTATAGATAAAAGTATCATTAACAAACGTCTACAAAGCTACACTATTTAGGAACGAGGGGGAAAGGAGTGGGAAATCCTTCTGCAAGGTAAGGATTAATGCCAGAAACCAAAACAATAGGATTCTCTAAAGCTTAAATACATTGTACACATATGTTTAAAGACATTGAAACCCCCAATGTAAATGGGGAAAGATAAATATTACCATTTAAAAACACTGAAAACAGCTTCTTCTTCCCTTCCCCAAAACTCATTTTACATTAGCTGAAGGCTCAACGAGAGTTAGGATATTTGAGCGTTAAAATGCACTCTTTGAGACATCTGCCCCGTCAACCTTCAAAATAAACGAATGTCCCTCCTTCATAATAGCTGATATGCACTTACACGTCATTACATAAAATTTTATGAAACACTAGCTTAGTCGTCGCACGTTACTGCTATCTTAAAAGGAAGGAAATTCAAGGGAAATTCCCATCGGAGTTTTCCCCGTCAAGGAAAATTCCCCCCGCAGAAAACCCCCCTTCCCAGCTGAAACTGAATCGTGTGTATTATCAGCGATCGCATTTTTAATCTAAAAATTTGAAAAATTTCCTTCGATAAATCCCCTCCCCTTTGGATCACTGTCTTCCTGGAAACATCCCTCACCCCTCTCTGTCGAAATTTTTCCACCCGAAAATTCCCCCTCCCCCGAAAATTTGTCCTCATTGGGGAATCAATTCCATAAATCGAAAAGCACAATAATGCACTGAGTCGATAAACACGAACATCAATTTTTTCCAAACGTTATGCTTTTCACAATAGAATTAATCCAAGACTGGATAAACCTGTCCTTCACTCTGCATTTATAAAAATTACCTAATTAATTTATTTTGGTTACATGTGCAGAGAGTCGGGAAAAGATATACCAATCAAATCCATTTTAATATAGAACCGCCCCCACCCCCCTCCCAAGAAAATTTTCTCACATATTAAATAATGATAGCATTTTTACGCTTGAAAAGTATTGTTGAATAACCAATTCAGAGAGTTTACTGAAAAAACAAAAAAAAAATCATAATTCTGGAGGTGTGTTAGATGACGGAATCCATAATTAACTAACCCGTTAATGGAATACCCATAAAATGTGAATAATTATACCGGAAACAACTATCAATCATTCGTGTTGAGGGGTCTCTAATTTCATCAGCAGGAAAAGTAGTAAGAGCGTCTTGAAGGGTGGGGGGGGGTATACCTAAAATATTCGCAAGAGTGTGCTCAACAACTTCTTAAAATGTCTTAGCGATCGGATGAGCAGAGTAGTAATGCATTACACAGGGGCGGATCTAGAACAAAATATTGGGGGAGGCCCAATGTGATAAGGGCGCCAATGAGCAAAATCTTGGGGGGGCAATGTGACAAAGGTGCAAATAATTGACAAAAATTGACAAATTTATTCTAAAAAAAGAGTAAAAAAGAAATAAAAATAAGGAATAAGGACGCCCAAAAATCTTGGAGGGGGGAGGGTCCCCCGGCCCCCTCTGGCTCCACCCCTGAAGGTAAAAATACAGACAGACGCACATGATTTCGATTTTATATAGAAGAAGCATATTAGTTTAGTTAAATGAAACTTTAAAATAAATGTCAGAAACATTTTTCTCCAATAAGAAGGGAGGAATCACCCCACAGCAACATTATTCAGACTTTAAAATAAAAGTTCAAAATAGGGATAAAATCCTTTTTAATAGACAGTGTATAGAAATTCACAAAAACTAACAGATATTTCGGTCACATATACAGTGACCAAATATCTGGTATTTTTTGTGATTTTCTATACACTGTCTATTAAAAAGGATTTTATCCCTATTTTGAACTTTTATTTTATCGTCACGGAAAGGCAGTGTGGTCTCCGAAATTATCTAATTATTCAGACTTGTATAAATGAAGGGAGAGGAAAGATTATTTTTCCCCCATACCTTATTCTATATTTCTTTGAAGGCTCCCTTGCCTACACAACGACCCACCACCCCTCCTTCACAATAGCTGATGTGCAGATCACTAAACACAATTTCATAAAAACCCAAGCGAACCAATTAATTCAAATCAAGTATTAACAATAGTGTCCATATTAACATTTATTTGTATGGACCACGAGACTTTTCAGGAACAAATGTGACATCACATGGCATTACCGCCTCCGTAACTGGGAAGCTTAATGTATAGGTTTTTGATACTTTTAAATTAATAAGCTATCTCCGAATATTTGATCGACAGCAAATTTGTCCCCCTTAGGGCAAAATCGTAGTTTGGTACCACAAAATGGAAGAAAACGCCACTTTCCCGTTGCACTATTGTTTTGGTCACTTTAAAAAGGCATTAGTCATTAGAACTTTTGAGTTCCGTTTGCATGAGCCCTCTCCCAATTTTCTAGAACCGTCAGTTCAATACGATCACACCTGGGAAAAAAAGCTTCCGTGATTTTTCTTCTGCAAAAAAAGAAGAAGAAGAAGAAGAAAAAAAAATCAAAATTTCACATTATTGTAGGTAGAAGCTTTTAGAGTTTCGGTTACTACAGGCCCAAATCACTCCATACTTGCAGGTAATTACCACGAACCGTTTGATTCTTGACGGCCACACAAACAAAAACAACATTTTGAAAAAAAAAGACAGCCAATTCTATGAAGATAGTGATGTTCTGAAAATGAATTCATAAGAAAACCTCTGATTTTTTTTAGTCTCTAACTTAGGTTTTTCAGTGTATATGCCTTTTAAAAACAGAGAAAAAATCTAGGCATTCGTAACAACAGCAAAAAAGCATTGCAAAAGACTAAATAAAATTTAACAATGGATAAATTAAAATTAATTGTTAATACGCCGTGAAAAAAGCACAAAATCAAATAGTATTCGATAGAGTAGCAGCGAATCAATAAAGAAAAGAAAAAATAAGAGCATGTTCAGTGGGAATAATGATAGATTAATGATAGATAGGTGGATAATATTAGCAATAAATAATTTGATTCTTGACGCTGAAATCGACAAATTACACTACCAATGTTATGAAAGTGCAATAATTATATATATATTATATATATATATATATATATATATATATATATATATTATATATATATATATATATATATATATATATATATATATATATATATATATATATATATATATATATATATATATATATATATATATATATAATATATATATATATATATATATATATATATATATATATATATATATATATATTTATAATTTGTCAGAAACTCTACTGTGATATTTTATCAAAAGAGTTACAAACAACAAATTCATACGACAAGGCTCATCTAGAGGAGAATAGTTTAATTGAAAATATAGAAGAAAGAATGTTGAAAAAATTCAATATTAAAATTAATGATAATGATAAAAAGTTTCCTTTCTTATATTGGACGGTAAAATTTCATAAAAATCCACCAAAACTACGTTTTATTGCTGGGGCAGCGAAGTGTCCAACCAGAATTGCGGCCACTGACCTATCTTTAATTTTAGGAGAAATTAGAAATAAATTTAAAGCATATTGCTCTGGAATTAAAATTTTTCTAACTTTAATCCATATTTGAGTGTTAGTAATTCATTACAAGTGATAGATTCTTTGTCTATTGTTTCAGCTAAAACAGTCGATTCATTTGATTTTACTACTCTGTATACAAATCTGTCACTTAATTTAGCATTCGAAAAATTGAAAACGGTCGTTAAGAAATCTTTTCTTTTGTCTAATATCAGATTTTTGAAATTGATACTTTTAAATAAGAAAGCCCGATGGACGAATTTCTTTAGAAGTACTATTAGTTCAAGATGTTATAGCTTGGATATGGTATGCAATTTTTTGGAATTTGTTCTGTTAAATACTTTTATAGGGTTTGCTGGTAATTTATATAAATAAGTTGTTGGCATTCCTATAGGTGGGAATGCTAGTCCATTTATAGCGGACTTTTTTTTAAGTCAATTAGAATATGAATATATGATAAATAAAAATAGCCCAAGTAATGTAAAATATTACCTTCAAATAATAAAAGATATCTGGATGATCTCTTAGTAATAAATTGCCACAGTTCATTGAGATTTCAAAAAATATTTATCCACAAGAGTTAATTCTGGAGCCTAGCTATGGGACAGGACACTCTGACCATTTCTTAGATTTAAATATTAATAATTCAGATAATAATAAGTTAATTTTTAAAATATATAATAAAACAGATGATTTTAATTTTGAAGTAATTAATTTTCCATTCCTTAAAAGTAATATACATTCAAATATTACTTATTCAGCTTACTATTCCCAATTATTTAGGTATGCAAGAATTTGCAGTAATTAGACAGATTTTAAAAATAGATGTAAAACGCTTAGCCAAAAACTGATCTTAAGAGGTTTTTCTGCCAATAAAATTAGTTGGCAGTTTCACTAACCCATGGGATTTCATTAAGGATAGAAGCAATCTTATTTTGTATGTATTTTTTGAATATTTTTACTATTATGCATGTATTTCACAAGTTTTACCTAATATAGTGATACCTTAAAGATCTTATGGTAGACGCTCCACTATGTCGGGTAAAGAAAGTAAGGCCTCGAAACCCGTTAAGGCAGGTGGTATTCTTCTGATGAGCCCTAATGAAAGGTTACTACTTGGAAATATTTCGTTAGATTTAAGGTGCTTTTGCTTGTAAATTTACAACGACTTACATTTATTGATGACGACTTTGCATGGATTTGGACATTTCGATTTGGTTGACGGTTCGGTTATATACTGCTTTGTCCTAGGTAATTGGATAGATCAAGAACGAAGCAATCCCAGAGTCCAAAAATTGGTCGAGAGTCTATTAAAAATAATAATGCTCTTCCCACAAAGTCTTTGATACCAACGTGGCTCTAGTGTTTCAGAAGGTTTCAAAAGCTAAGCAGGTTATACAGATCGTCACAATTTGTTTTATATAGTCTTGTTTGGTCCGTATGACATTTAGAAGCCTCTTTCCAGCAACAATAATTTTTTAAGACGTCAGAGGTAACGTTAGAGCGATGCCTCTAGTTCATTATTTGCTTTAAATCGTTCTAAAAAATAGTTGAATATTGGAACTTTTGACATGCCATATTTTAGATTCTTTTAAATAAAAGTAAGACCCATAAAACATTTTCAGCTTTTCTACTGTCCTATAAAATTTTATGTTGTGTACATGCCCCTTTTGAAATTCATGGCTGAATAAACAGGTAACAGATTGCCCACGCGAATAGTTTGATGAGCTCAAATCAATGCTTTACACTGAACAAAATGCAGAGAACAATACACTATCAGTGGTTTCAATATAACAAATTCTAGCTAAAGAAATTACTGCATGTATCTTGTTACGACCTGGTTCTCCGAGACATATGTCAAAAGCACAGAAAATCATATATGTGGTGATTTGTCAGGAGTTTTCAAGTTGTGTCCCCATTTTTAATCTAGACAATTCTTTGTTCCCCAAAATAAAACTAGCTGTTAAAAGGGTTAGTTTTTGAACAGAGTGCGTTATATAAAACCAGAAAATATTTTCGCGGATGTTTACAAACTTTCTACAAATATACAAATTATTAACTTTTTTTTCATGGACAAAAAGATTAATCTGCATCTTAATCAATCCCTCAGGCATAACATATTCTTTGTCTTATTCACTAATATTGGTCTGCCAATTGAATCTTGAAAACTTATTTCTTTCTAGAAGTTCTCTTTACTTCCATTGTTAATTGGTAACACATCTTAAGCATTTTTTTCTCGAAAGAAAAAATGAGAAAGAAATCCAAACAGATTGAAAAAGTTGCAAAAATGCTTCTTTTGTTTGTCCCTTAAATTGTCTGAAGGATCAGATAGTGAAATACCTCTTATGAAAATCAATAGGCACTGTTACAAGAAAAAAAAAAAAAAAAAAAAAAAAAAAAAAAAAAAAAAAAAAAAAAAAAAAAAAAAACAGGTGGTACATTACCGGGAAAGGAAAGGAGAAAGAAAAGGAAAGATGCAAATAGAAACCCAACTTGCCTGTTTACAACGGTATCGAAAGGATATATAGCTACATCTGAAATAATTCTTCCTGCGATCCATGATCCTAAATCAACAAAGCTTGAGCGAGCTACAGTTAATTCTGATACTTCAACTCCCTAAAAACAAGAAAGATTTCAGAAAAAAACAGTTAAGATAGTAGAATATAATATATACGAAGTAAAAACGAGGCTTTTAGATCTTCCTATCAGCTTCTGATTTTGGTTTAACCAGAAGCGTATTTTTATCCACATGGACTCTAGGAGGAAATAGATTGTTTTTTCTCCATAGCAAAAATAACACGAATAAAACAAAGAAACGTGAGTACGTGTAGGGTTTAGTTTTGGCAATGAAAAAGTAAATTCAATACCCATTTTGTTTTTTAATAAACTCAAAATTATCAATCTCAATGAATACCATCTCCCCTTGTAATTTTCTAAAAGGATGGCGTATGGTCCAGACCATATCAGAAAAACCAGGATACGAAAAACATTTCCTCTGTTTTAATACTACTACTACTACTAACAACTCACCACAGCACCAAGCCGCCTGAGGCCAACACGACTACGCACGCTCCTCCTCCATCCCAATCTATTCTTTATATAAACAATTATTGTTTGGTTCAAAAGTATTAGCTTATACAAAAATTTACGTTGTATGTATTTGATTACAATTTCCTTTTTTAACTTACTAGGGCCACTAAATTATTTATTTTGTAAAAATAACACTAAAATGACAGTTTGATCATTAATATCGGAAAAGGAAAGATATAAAAGTGACATTGTAATATGGCGAAATGAAATCACAAAGTATGTTTGTTTTTGTTGTATTTTTTTTCCACAATTGTAAACAAAACGATTAAATGCGAAGCATAAAATAGGAGATACGTTATCGTCGTTGAAGAAGATTTCCAAGAAAAGTTACCGGAAATATCCTAAAAATATCTCGTAGCCTGATTTGTGGAAAAGATAGGTCTTTCTACGTCTGATAGTTTATTTTGGTTCGTAAAAAATTCCAATATGTGATGTAATTAGCAATTATTTAAACAAAATGATAGCTGAACAAACGTTGAAACTTTTAATTTTTCCCCATAACGCAATAACTGACATTTAAAGGAATTTGTCGCCTTGAATATGTAACTCTTATCACCTTTATCGTATTTAAAAATGTTCCTGAATTCATTGTCAGAAAAATTTTAAATGCCTGATAGGCTCAAAAACATATCGAGACTTTTTCTTTTCCTCACCATTTTTTATTATCAATCTTACAAAATACCTCTTAAAATAGAACGAAGTTTTAGATAGACCATATCGCAAAACTTAGGAACACAGAAACGTTTTGGCACAAAAATACAAAAACTTAAATAAGGTCTAATAAATAATGTTTGATAGACCATCAAGCCAAAAAACAAAACAATACAATGCTGTTAAAATATTTAATAGAGTGACAAAACTATAGGATTGTATTCGAGAGAGAGAGAGAGAGAGAGAGAGAGAGAGAGAGAGAGAGAGAGAGAGAGAGAGAGAGAGAGAGAGGAGAGAGAGAGAGAGAGAGAGAGAGAGAGAGAGAGGAGAGAGAGAGAGAGAGAGAGAGAGAGAAGAGAGAGAGAGAGAGAGAGAGAGAGAATTTATTTTAAAAAACACAAAAAAATACAAAAAAAAGAAAAATTTGCCAAAAAGCCTTATGTCTTGTGCGGCCATTCTGGAAACTACAAAATTGATAATCAAACATCAATGGATTCCCCTAAACAAGAAAAACAAAACAAAAACCAAGGAAAAAAAAATCACCCCTTGAGACCCTGTACTATACTAATCTAATATGACAACACTATTATATACTATTTCCCTACTTAAACCATATATATATATATATATATATATATATATATATATATATATATATATATATATATATATATATATATATATTATATATATATATATATATATATGTGTGTGTATAAAAATAATAAAAATCATAAAAAAAAAAAAAAAATCATAAATAGCAAAACAATGGTCCCTAAGCAACCCACGAAAAGTCAGCCTATCAGTCTCTTGAACTATACCACAAGGAAGGGACTCCCATATATAAGGAAGAACATAGCGAACCGAAAATGAAGACCTTGTAGACCTTTTAGTCAGTTTTCTAATTGCTGACAAATTCCTTGTTTCATATACAGGTTGATGTCTCTCAAACACACCAATCAAACATTCAGGTGCATTTTTATGCAATTTATATCAAACATAAACAGAGCCTTAGAAAAATTAAAAAGACCTGAAACTGGTAAAATATTAATTTTTTTATAACTATCTCTAACTAATATACGATTATAACAGTTAATAAGAACCCGAATCACCGAATTTTGGAGAGCACGTAATGACTTCAAATGTGTTCGAAAAGTAGATGACCACACCGAACAACAATAAATTAATAAAGGTGGACAATAGAAAAATTTCTCAATCTAAGTATATTAACTGGGAAAAAATATTTCAACTTTCTCAGAATCCCTACATTCCGAGCAATTTTAGATGATATAAATTGTATATACTTTGAGAAATTAAGAGTCTCATCCACTATTACACCAAGATATTTCACAGACAGAACACGCTCAATACGGTAAGATCCGACATTTAATTCCTTTAACCAAGGATAATAATTGAGTGATCTAGAAAAAATTACCCAATGAGATTTCTTATAATTTAGCTTTTTGCGATTAACGTTCATCCACTTTTTTATCCTTAACATACTATCTCTTGTCATAGTTAGTAGTTCACTTTCTATTCTTGCTGCCACCGTAAGACATGTATCATCTGCAAACAGAAATAAAGCTTGATTAGGGTCCCGTTGTCTTTGGGCCCCTCCAACTTCAATATGCAGCCCACCAAGTGCTAAGTATAAGTCATTTACATATATTGCAAACAATAGTGGCCCCAAGGGGGACCCCTGTGGGACTCCACATCTTACTTTATGATCTATTGATGGACCTCCAATCATAGGCAGCGCAATAGCGCTGTCTAAGTAACTTGGGCACAATGATTTTTTTTCTTGGTCTTAGACCAGGGCACTTCGTATCGAAGGAGTCGTCGTAGAAACTTTGAAAAAGGCTCACTCGATTGGAAGGCAACTAACACCCCTTCCACGCCCATCATTTCCCCAAACACATCCAATCAAAATTTTGAGATAGCCATTTTGTTCAGCGTACTTGATTTCCAGATAGAAATTATGTTTTTGAGGAGGACACTCCCCCACAGCCTTCAGGGCAAGGGTTGTAAGTTATGCCATGGGGGCATATAAGGTTTTTATAGAAAGCGTTGTCGTGGAAACTTCAAAAAAGGCTCGTTCGATTGGAAATTCAAAGGGCTAGTGCCCTTTTAATAATCGAAAGTGATTGGAGAGCAACTAACCCCCCTCTCACGCCCACTTTTTCCCCAAACACATACAATCAAAATTTTGAGATAGCCATTTTGTTCAACCTAGTTGAAAGTTCTGGAAATTAGGTTTTTGAGGATGACAACCCCCCCCCCCACGGCTCTCAGAGCAAGGGTTGTAAGTTATGCCCTGGAGGCATATAAGGTTGTTTTTTTATAGAGAAAGCGTTGTCGTAGAAACTTCAATAGGGGCTCATTTGATTGGAAATTGAAATGGTTAGTGCCCTTTTTAGTAGTCGAAAGTGATTGGAATGGAACTAACACCCCTTCCACGCCCACCATTTATCAACACATCCAATCAAAATTTTGAGATAGCCATTTTGTTCAAAGTAGTTGAAAGGTCCGGAAATTATATCTAAGAGTATGACACTCCTCCCTCAGCCCTCAGGGTTGTAAGTTATGCCCTGGGGGCATAAAAGGTTTTTTATTGAAAGCTTTGTCGTAGAAACTTGAAAAAGGGCTCATTCGATTGGAAAATCAAAGGGCTAGTGCCCTTTTTAATAGTCGAAAGTGATTTGAGGGCAACTAACCCCCCTCACGCCCACCTTTTCCCCAAACACATCCAATCAAAATTTTTAGATAGCCATTTTGTTTAACGTAGTTGAAAGTTTTAGAAATTAGGTCTTTGAGGATAATAACCCCCTCAGAGCCCTCGGGGCAAGGGTTGTAAGTTATGCCCTGGGGGCATATAAGATTTTTATAGATGGTGATGTTGTAGAAACTTCAAAAAGGGCTCATTCGATTGGAAATTAGAAGGGCTTGTGCCCTTTTTAATAGTCGAAAGTGATTGGAGGATAACTAACACCCCTCTCACACCCACTATTTCCCCAAACACACCCAATCAAAATTTTGAGATAGTCATTTTCTTCAACAGATTTAAAAAGTCTGGAAATTATGTCTTTGAGAATGACACTCCCCCCACAGCCCTCAGGGCAAGGGTTGTAAGTTATGTCCTGGGGGCATATAAGGTCTTTTTTATAGAAAGCATTGTCGTAGAAACTTCAAAAAGGAATCATTCGATTGGAAATTGAAACGGCTAGTACCCTTTTTAATAATCGAAAGTGATTGGATGGCAAGTAACCTCTCTCTCACGCCCACTATTTCCCCAAACACATCCAATCAAAATTTTGAGATAGCCATTTTGTTCAACATGGTTGAAAGGTCCGAAAATTATGTCTTTGAGGAAAACAACCCCCTCACAGCCCTCATGTCAAGGGTTGTAAGTTATGCCCTGGGGCATATAGGGTTTTTATAGAAAGCGTTGTCGTAGAAACTCAAAAAGGGCTCATTCGATTGGAAATTGAAAGGGCTAGTGCCCTTTTTAATAATCGAAAGTGATTGGAGGGCAACTAACCCCCCTCTCACGCCCAACATTTCCCAAAACATATCCAATCAAAATTTTGAGATAGCAATTTTCTTCAACGTAGTTGAAAGTTCTGGAAATTAGGTCTTTGAGGATGACACTCCCCCCCCCCTAGCCCTCGCAAGGGTTGTAAGTTACGATTGGAAATTGAAAAGGCCAGTGCCTTATTCAATAGTTGAAAGTGATTGGAGAGCAAATAACACCCCTCTCACGCCCGCCGTTTCCCCAAACACATCCAATCAAAATTTTCATTTTGATTTCACATCCAATCAAAATTGAGTCAAACTCAAAACGAGAAGAAATTAACATAAGTAGGGCTCAAAACCCCTATGCCTTCCCAAGGCCAGAACGTAATTTGCACTTTACTGAAAAAATACAAATGAATGTGCATTGTCAGTTAAATATACATATACTGATATTTAGTAATAGAAATACATATACTGATATTTAGCACAGGAAAGGCAATGGGAGACCACGGAATCAAATGGGGAGGAAACAGTCTCCTGGACATGGATTATGCTGATGATTTAAGCATCCTAGATGAAAGTGTGAGCAAAATGAATGGAGTTTTAGAGGTTTTGCGAGTTCATGGTGCTAGAATTGGTTTGAAAAATAATGTTAGGAAGACTAAGTCACTAAGGCTAGGAATAAGTGAAGATGAAAGTGTGACGTTGGGTAATGAAAAGATTGATCAGGTGGGCAGCTTCACTTACCTTGGTAGTATTATTAGTAAAGATGGTGGGAGCAGTGAAGGTGTTAAATATAGAATAGCCAAGGCTCAGGGTGTTTTTTCACAGTTAAAAGAAGTCTGGAAGAATAGGAAGATAAGTCTGCAAACCAAGATTAGAATATTAGAACCTACAGTGATGACAGTGGTCAAATATGGCTCTGAAGCATGGACGCTCCGAAAAGCGGATGAAGATTTGCTAGAAGTTTTCCAGAGAAATTGCTTAAGGATTGTTCTGGGTACCCGGCTGACTGACCGTATTTCAAACAATAGGCTATACGAAAAATGCAGTTCAATACCGCTCTCTAGGGCTATAATGCAAGAAAGGTTGAGGTGGCTAGGGCACGTTGTGCGGATGAAGAATGGCAGATTGCCGATGACTGTTCTTTTCGGCCAACCATCTAGGGCTAAACGGAAAGCAGGTCGTCCCCGTCTGGGGTGGGAACACGTCATAAAGAAAGATTTAAAGGAAATGGGAACTTCGTGGGCGGGTGTAAAAAGGGAGGCTTTGAATAGATTGGGGTGGAGGAGGAGCGTGCGTAGCTGTGTTGGCTTCAGGCGGCTTGGTGCTGCGGTGAGTTGTTAGTAGTAGTAGTAGTAGATATTTAGTAATCAAAATGTTAATATTATTTGATTTATTAAAGTTATAAAAGTAAAAACATTTATATTTTTTTCAGTAAAGTGCAAATTATGTTCTGGCCTTGGGAAGGCATAGGGGTTTTGAGCCCAACTTATGTTAATTTCTGCTCGTTTTGAGTTTAGCTCGGTTATTTATTGTAATTTCTGTTCGTTTTGGGTTTCATTTATTTATCGATGCCGATTTGTGGTAGTTTCACGCTTGGTAGATTATTTGATTTTATTTTTGCTCATTTTTGGTTTAATGGAGTCCTTTACTTTTCTTTGAAAAACTTATTTTGTGGAATTTTTTTTTTAATTAATTTCATAAAAAAAAAACTCGATCTTTAAGATAAGAAGCAAAAAGTGGCAGCGCATTCCCCCGAATGCCTCCATTTCTTAGTTTCTGCAATAAGATCAAATGGTCACAAGTATCAAACGCCTTTAATATATCTAGAAAACACTGAACCAACTTTAAATTTATTATCAAAGCCATCATTTACTGTTGTAGTAAGGAAGTGGATAGCATCCTCTGTAGAATAACCTCTACGAAAACCAACTGATTAAAAAAAAAATCCATTCTTACTAAAAAAAAACTATCCACTCTCACAAATATTATTTTCTCCGTCACTCTTGAAAAGTATGCAGTAGTGAAATCGGTCTTTAATTATTAAAATCTTTTGGGTCTCCCTCTTTAAATAATGGTACAGATTTTGCTCTTTTAAATGCACTTGGGAATGAACCTTCTCTAAAACAACTATTAACCAGATCAGCAAAATTTTGCACAACAAATGGCAAAATCGATTTCACTATCCTCAAAGATATATAATCAGATCCTGCTGCACTGCTCTTTATTGAAGACACTATGTCAATCCCTTCTTGATCAGCCACTTTTGTAAGCCAAATGCTCATATTACTTGAAGGGCCCAGAAACCGTTTAAAAGTTCCATCCTCAGGACAAATTTCAATCGAATTTTTATTTTACAACCTATATTAGAAAAATGGGAAGCCATTCCTTCGGCAAGCTGAACTGAGTCATCCAGCTGAAATAAATATGGTGGCTTACTAGCATTATTTCCAATGACTGACTTAATTGTCATCCAGGTCTTTGCTGGATTATGCTGACAGTTTTTAAATTCCTTAAAATAATATTCCCTTTTAGCCTTCCTCAGGAGTTTATTTAAAGCACTATTATAATTCCTATACACTCTACTACCACTCTCACTACCACTTATCACGCTCAACTTATAAAGGCAACGTCTTCGATCAATTGAATTTACTGAACTTGACGTTATCCAGTGTTTCCTTGGTTTGTTTCTACTATCTTGAATATCTTTTTTCTTCAGATACTCTTCCTTCAAAAGGTCACTTATTTTCTCATACCAATGATCAAACTTTTCAGAAGACGTACAATAACTGCTTAAAAATGACCAATCAAAATTTTCCAGCCTTAAAAAAAAGAAAAAAAAGGGTACGCCAAGTATAACAGACTTCACAAGGGGTACGTGAACGATAAGGAGTTCACGGCTACTTACTTCTTGGATCCTATACGGAAATGAAAATCTTTGGCGATATTGCTTTATCTTCACAGGCTCACCGATCACTAAATATTTTCTATTTTCTTTCCGCAGAAAGCTTCACACCTTACGCGATAATAATTAGGTGCAGGGGGGGGGCTAAAACCCAGAAATCTCAGCTACAGTCAGTGAAAGTGAGCATTTTGGCATCAAATGTCTCCATTCCATGCATATAAACTTGATCTGGGTTATTCAAAATGTCTACATCCATTTAACTGCTAATTAATTTTTTTTCTATATCTACTTATCCAAAGTCCACGAATAAACAGGTTTCTGGCACGAAAATCCGTTTTTGAACACACTGTCAGGATGCAATGAAAACCACATCCTTAGAACAGTTTTACAAAATACTTCACTAGAAAGTAAGAAGCAAATAGACTGACCCAATTAACGTGGGAGGTAATTATAAAAAAAAACTACTATCTCTAGAGGTTTTTAGGGGAGTAGAATCATTCGACATTTTAGGATGGGAGAGGAGCGTTGTAAGGAGTAATAAGCTCCTTCAAAATAAGGTAAGTTTTGTTAGTGTTGACCGTGGCGTACTACCATCATAGTTTACGTTCGATCTGTTTTCTGTTTCTTTGACTGTCAATAGTAACCAAAAATCTTGGATCAAAGCTCAAAAATAATGTATACATCAGAAGACCCGGGGTTAAACCAAGGTGATGTTACACCATCAAATTCAACATGTTTTTGAATAATAAAGCACACATTTCTTCGCTATGCATAGAAAAATACAAGCTTATTTATTTTGCCGTTGAAAAATTAGAAGATTACGAGCTAGAATTCAATTTTTGTGACTTTAGCACCCCCCCCCCACCCCCCTAGAAACTTGTTTATGAATGATCGTATTGATTCAATGGTAAGAAAACGGAGGTTGATCCAAGCAATATCGTTTAATAATTTAAGAAGCCAAAAAGATCACACCTCAATGAACTACGGTTTTCCATCTTTTTTCCCCCACAGAGAGACAACTATGGCACCAAAACCCTTAAGGCCAAAATTATAAGAGAACTGTCCGGTTAAGGGTATACAAAAACTTCATACAAATCTACCGACTTTTAAGCTATGCTCCCAAAAGTTAAAATGTTTCGCTATTAAGGACGTTATTATGCAGTTTATAATTTACTTAAAATAATAATAATAAAGAACGGAGATGGAAACAAATAAAAAAATGTTTTTACACATGAAAGTAAAGACCGAGGTTAAAAATCATTCTTGAGACATTTTGCATAAAAAAAATGAGCTTTAGCAGTGGCAGTATCCTTCAACTTTCTGGTAATGTTAGTTCGTTTTCAGCTTTGACGTTACTCTTTACTTTCTTATGAGAAATTGGTTAAAAAACCTCATTTTCTCCTTACTCAAAAACAATAAAAATAGAGGAATATATTTTAATAAATGGACGTGAACGACGGCTTTACTAAAATACTTTCAATCAACAGACGTTTTCTTCAAAATGTCTTTAAAGTCTATTTCACACAGGCTAAGTAGGTCTATCCTACTGGTTTAAAGTCCACAAAAATGTCAAATTGTTTCTGATTGGTAGATTGCGTTAAGTTAACAAATGATAGACCGTTTTATATTCTTAAGACAAGCAGGATACATTAAGGAATGGCGATGTAAAATAACTTTTAAGCTTTGGACAGTAATATAAAACCATGACTTTGAAACAGGTAAAAACTTACATATCTTGAGTAGGTTTTCAAAGCTAGATTCTTTAGAATCTTTTCAGAAAGTCCTGTTCCTATTAACGATATCACATATCGACCAAATTCTGTAATTACAGAGGGAAAGACTAACACCCAAATAGGTAGAAGACGTCCTGAAAGATTGTAAAAATACATATTAGATATTTCTGTTATTTCTTTCTTTTTCTTTTTTTTCATTATTTTTTTAAGTTATCATTGTGGCATTTTCGATAATTAAATGTGGAGTTTTCTTTGAACGCCATTGTTCTTATTAGTTGTGCAATGTGCAGGGGACTTAATGACTTAGCATTAGCACAATAATTGAAAAAAACAACGAGAAAAAAAACGGACTGCCCAGATATCTTTCAAAGAACAAAAAACAAAGAAAAAGAAGGATAAGACCATGAAAATACGAAGAGAAAGGGTCAATCATGGTAAAATACCAGAGATCACAAGGCACACAAAGTATTTTTATTATTCAATAAAAAGACAATAAAAAAGCACTTATCACAATTCGAAAGGGTGATAATCGAAAATCGTGATATTGATTTATCTTCACAAAGTACCAAACAACAGCATGAGACACCGAACATCTTTTATTAAAAAAAAAAAAAAAAACATATACAGCTACAGCTAACTACATATACAGCTAGTTCCTTATGCTTCTGTGAAAAGAACCCAAAATACATATACAGCTACAGCTAACTACATATACAGCTAGCTAACTTAGTTCCTCATGCTTCTGTGAAGAGGACCCAAGAGCTGCAAATACTGATGAAAAATGAAAAGAAAAATGTCACTGACAGAAACTCAGAAATAGTATAAGATTGCTTGGGGGAAAGAGACTGGAAATCATTTTTAGCCCAGAGCTTTTGCGACACCTCATGATAGCCCTGGCCACAACATTACAGCCAGTGAAAAAAAAAAAAAAATCCGACAACAACAGTTCACAATAACCAATCGCCAGGAATAACACTTGAACAATCAATCAAAGTTGGATCATTTATTTTTGACAGGGGACATGTTTATGTTGTAAAATTTTCTATCAAATGAAAAATAACTATCCTTGAAGAATTTAATCGTATATAGAATTACATTGAAATGTACGTACTTATAGATTTAAAGGCCAATTAGAAGACTTTAATCTTATTCTTCAAATCTTCATAGATATTACTTTCATTATTTTGAGACTGGCATGGTCTACCGACATTGCTTATACCTGCATATAATTGTATACCTTTATTTTGTTCCTACTGCGCAGAGCAGGATTAAGTTCTTCACCAATTTTTGTTCTAATTTTCCTGTAATATGTCTTACAAAGGCCTAAATCTGTATATAATTGAGCCTCATTATTTTTTTCTACTTCGCAACAAAGTTGCGTTTAAGCTGTTTATTTATAGTCGTTCTAATTTGCCTGGATACCATGGGGTCTTAGATGGGCACAATTTCATCAGGGGAGCTTTATTCTAACGTTATTGGGGGCTGAAAACATAATCGTTTCAAAGAAAGAACCGAAGAAGAAGTTCACATTAACTTGCATCTTGCTCGTTCAAAAAATTGCTTTATTTACCAGCAGAAAAAGAGAATGCACATAGTTGCACAACAACTCCGAATCCATAGTAGCGATAGGAGTGACAGCAAAAGATCTTGGTAAACCTAAAGTCGGGGCTTCGACCGCAGGATCAGGCCTCTATCTAAAATTGGTGTTGGTTGGTAATTTTGGTGCTCAGGAAGATCAATAAGGTAATGTTGATAATATTATACTGCATGCGACGGATACTGAAGGGATCATTATTTTCAAAAACCCGTTTTACTAGGAAAACATTAGTCAATAATGTAGATGAAAGACAACAGGAAATATATATTGTTGATCTACTACCCCCCCCCCCCCCGCCCTAAGAGAAAAATATGTAAAATAATAAGAATGAAATACTTTTTATTAGCTACAAAGTATCTGTTGTTTCTCTTGCCAAGGAAAACTAGAGGAAAGAAAAAAAAAATCCCAGAGCCCCGCCCCTCGGAATAGTCACACCATTTGGAATGGAGTGAGGTCCGCGATTGCGTACCCTAGATTTTGAAAAATATATTTTTTTTTGGTATCTTCATTTTAAGAAAATCGAAAAAAAAAAATAAGAAAAGCCCCAGTCCTAGATTTTGAAAAATACTTGCTGTACCTTCATTTCCAAAAAAGTCATTTATTTTGCTCCGACTAAACTTTTGTGAATTGGTGCCAATGCTTGGAATCAACTTAAAAAAAGAAGCAAAAGTGTCAGAATTAAAATCCCATTAATTGGATTTCCTAATTGAACGGAATTAGCAAACTACCAGACCGGTTTCAGATTTTAAAGAGCAACAACCCCGCAACCGAAGACTCAATTTTAATGGGAGCCCAAAAGATCTTCCTTAAAGGCACAAAGTTATAAACACATTGAGCAGACAGTTCCAAGCCTCTTGGTTAATCTATATCCCTGATAAGGGAATTTAGAATAACATATATACCCAATAAACATATATCGTTTCATATTGTGGACTTACTATGAGGTTGAACTCGGATATGAAGAACGATTACGCGAATGCAAAAAAGACTGTGATAACTTGACGGATATCGCAAAAGCCATATGGCGCTGTGCTAAGGACGGTAAAGAGCTTCCGACTTTCGTTATTCTCGAACCGGAGTCTGTTCCCACGTGTGGTGACGAAATTGCAGTCTGTATTACTACCAAAGTGAACGAAATGACGAGAAAAATGGACAGTGAGCTGCAACAGTTTTCCCGCAAGTTAGATACTCTGAACAATGAATTGAAAATTATTGCTGATTCCAAGAATCAGCCTACAGCCTCCTCGTCAGTATCTAAAACGCCAAGTATGGAAAAACAGCTATTCTCGGTTGTCGTGAAAATATGCCTCCTGAGTTAGACGATCCAGGAAAGCGTAAAGCCTTTATAACAAGCTTGGCACCGGGCGATACAACATTAGCGGATGCAGTGCTCAGGCGGAGAAATAAGGAATGGCAACTGTCAGTCTCTTCAAAGCAGGCCGCCGAAAAAGTCTCGGCTGCCCTCAAAATTAGCCATAAAATTGACAATCGACTTGTTAATTCCCAGTTCATCGGTATAGTGAAACGTCTCCCCAGCAACGTGACGGAGGACCTTCTGAAAAATCTGTCAAAAGACTGTGAAAAAGTAATCAAGTGTGGCAATTCGCAAGCGTTTAAAATGTATTACCCCTCTAAAAGTGCTTTGTCCGCTGCCTTAACGAACCCGATTAAAATTGGTTTCGAATTATTCCGTCTAGAAGAATTCCGCTTTTTGCCTCGAAGGTGTTATCGGTGTCATCATGTGGGGCACATAGCGGCGGACTGTAAGGAAACTGAAACTTGTAGCCGCTGTGGAGAAACTGGCCACATAAGCTCCCCTGAGAACCCTTGTCAAAATCCTACTCGGTGCCTGAATTGCAATTCGACTAGGCACACATGTTATCACTATGCCTGTCCTGATAACAGAAAAAACTTGAAAGATGGATCAGGCTCCCAAAATGTGTAATATTCTGTCTTGGAATATAAATGGGAAAGCACTTGAGAAAACAGTTCTGCTTGATACTATGAGCCTAACAAATGAAGTAATTTGTATACAAGAGCACCTGCTTTCCGAAGACAATACTAACCTGCTCAAGTTCTCAAGTTCACTCCAGTGTTTTATTCGGCCAGCTGAACGTGTGAAATCCAGAGGTCGGCCATCTGGTGGTTTAGCCACTTTGGTGAGAAAGTCTCTTCAGGCTGAACTTTTAGCATCAAGTAAACACTTCCTCGCTGTTAAAGTTCGCGATACTGTGATAATAAACGTATATCTTCCTACTAATTATAGATCTAGCCTCTCGGACAGCAAGTTCACGGGTGCATGTACTCAGTTAAGCCGTTTCGTGAAGGCTCAAATTCCTGGGAATACAAAAGTTCTATTAATAGGGGACTTCAACTGTGACGTACTTAATACCGAATCTGAAAGGACTCAAATCGTTATAGGCTCCCTTCCTGATCAGTTTAGTGTCGTTGATAAGGACAAAGCTTACACTTTTATCAGTGTTGCCAACACCGTCTCAAATCTTGATCATGTGTTAACGAACTTTCCGGTGAGTGACGAAGTAAAAGTTGCAGCTGATGGTTCTTACTCTGACCATTTGCCTTTGTCATTGTCAATAACACTGGACTGTCCAAAGTTGTCGGGTCCGTGCAAATCCCAATGGAGAGTATACAGTGACTGGAAACAAGTGTCAAATGATCTCTTTGCGGCTACTTCTGGGGATATCCTGAGTAAAATAAAAGTTCCCTTCCATCTGCTGCAGAGAAATGCAAACTCGTATTGCAGTGAAAGTGAAATACGTCTGCAGATAAACATGTACTGTGCAGAAATATCGCATGCTCTGAGGATCGCGGAGAGTGTAGCAGTTCCTCTGAAGCGTATCCGTAATAGATCACAGGTGAAAGGGTGGTCTAGAAATCTGGAGCTAGAGGCGGCTTGTGCGTCAGCGAAGCTATGGCTGAAAGTTTGGCATGATAGCGGGAAGCCACGAAGTGGAATAGTGAACGAGATTCGAATCCATACTAAACGAAAGTTCAATAAAGCGTTAGATGCCCACCGTGCAACCCTCAAAGAAAATTTTGTGCAAAAGCTCAGTAAGAATCCGAACCTTATTTGGTCGCTTCGGTCTAAGCCTGAAGAAGCCAAGCCTACGTCTAATATTTCTGCTAATGAGTGGAGTGCTTACTTTGAGTCCGAGTTCAAAGCGCCTGATCCAGTTCTGCAGTCGAATTACGAGAACGAGCTGAATTCTATGCTTACCGACACCTTCGACGATTTCTCAGTGTCACCGGTCACAATTTGCCAGGCCGTTAAAAAGCTAAAAAAGGTATACTCAAAAGGCTGCGATAGTATTTGTGCTCTACATATTTCTTTAGGAGGTTATGTTCTTTACCATCATATTTCCCTCCTGTTTCAGATGATTTTGACACAAGGGATAGTCCCGAGTTGCTTTAGTCTGGGTATGGTTATACCGATATTAAAGAAGGGGAAGCCAGCCGAACAGCCTTCTTCGTATCGGCCAGTAACGATATCTTCAGTATTTTGTAAACTATTCGAGATTGTTTTGTTTGATGAGATTTATGATAAGTGTGAGATGCCTCCACACCAGTTTGGTTTTCGAAAAGGCCTCGGGTGCACCCATGTACTTTATCTTCTTGCTAACATATTACTTGATGTTCATCTCTCGCGAGAAACTTTGATCTTAGGTCAGTATGATGTCAGGAGAGCTTTTGACTCTGGGATTCATGCCCAGATTTTGTTTGAGCTGTGTAAGCGAGGCGTGCGTTCTTCTATTGTAAGGTCACTACGTGATATGTATAGGAACCTCAAGCTTCGTGTTCGTTTGCAAGATGGTGAGCTTAGTGGGGAGATATCCGTACATAAGGGAATTAAGCAAGGGGCTATAACGTCTCCTACTTTGTATAATAACAGTGTTAATGATGCACAACAGGTTATCTCTCCGAGTTATATTTGCAAGCATATTGACTTGTCACTTCTGGGTTTTGCAGATGATCTTTTAAATCTGTCTCGGTTGCTTTCTTCATTAGAAAATAATTTCTCGCGTCTTGAAAAAAGTTATGCTGATATTGGTTTGCAGTTTAATGTAGAAAAGTCTGCTGTTTTGTTTTTTAATTGCCCTGAAGATAATGCTACAGTCAGGCTTGGTGGAATTACCGTAACACCGTCTAGTCACATTACGTACCTTGGCCTCCCAATTGGTCGTAATCTTCGAGAGACCCAGTCTTTGCTTATTGAACACCTTTCTAAAAAAGTGCGCATTGCCTATGCGGGTGTTGTCACTAGCCGTCGCAATTCAAGCCGTAAATATTTGGCTCGTCTTTATAATGCAGTAGTTTTGCCTCATGTCTTGTACCTGTCTCCTTTTTGGAAGCTCCTGAGTGCACGAAACAAGAAAGACATAAGGTCGGTATTTTTCAAGTATGCCCGATATCTTCTTCAAGTACCGCCTTTTGTTAGAAACCGCCATATTGCTGTGAAATATGGAATTGTTGAGCCTCTTAGTGCCGTGGAGGAGGTAATTCAGAATTACGTAAAAAAACTAGAGCTCCTGGATCACGAGTGGGCCCACCTTCTCAAATAGTTGTGTTATTATGTAGTTCTTTCTGTTTGTATTTGTTTTTCTTGCTAGTTTTTGCTTTTTCTTTCTTTTCTAGTTCGTGCTCTGTCTTTTTCTGTTTATTGTAAGACAGGTTATTAATAAATTCATTCATTCATTCATTGTTCTCAGAATAAAACATGTTTTTTTAACACGTTTTCTTCAACTTGCTGAGTTTTAACTCGTTTTTTTGGTCACATAAATTTGTGAGCCATTTTCGATCAATTCCGTTTTTGTTAAACTCGTTTTCAAAATGAAATAATAGGCAGAAATTTTTTTTTCTCGAGAATCTACAAATAAGTAATAGCGGGGGGCGCGAAAAGGATTGGGCTTACATAACTTGATCGTTTCAACTCTTATCCTGAACGCACTGACCTTTTTAATTTATGCATTATAACTTAGATCACTTTGATATCTATGTCATGTAAAGACCAATCCGTTTTGCGGCCCTAGTTTTTACTTTCTCAAGCAAAATATTATTTTCAACTTTATAGTACTTTTCGATAAAGAGTTTTATATTCTTTTATTTCTTATTATGGTTTCAATTTTCCCTATCTCACCGTCAGGGTGTGGATGAAAGGCAAAACTTTTGGCACCAATATCATGTTTACAACCGTCTAATTGTGAAAATCTACAAGGGGCGTCAGGAAGAGCCCCAGCCATTTAAACACCAGAAACAGAAGATAAAATCAAATTGCATTTTATTTTTCAGTTGACAAGATTCCTTTTGTTTCTTTCATCCTACAAGGAAATTCCAAGCCATTTCGGAGACATTTCGAGTACTATATTTTTACTTTTATCGGAGATAATTTAATCCCCTTTCCTCCGTATTTCATTACAAAGAATAGGATGTCAAGGTTACACGTGACCGAAGATAGAAGAACACATTACGCTTGCATAAAATTAATACATTGTTATTTACATACATAGATGTGACTCTTATGGAGAGGGGGTTTAAATACGAAAAAAACTGTACTTGTTATTAACTGTTCTCCGACTTTCAGGTGAAAGTGATCATTCCGACCAATCACATGGAGGATTAGGGAGAACGGGATTCTTCCATCTTACGTAAAGGTATGGCAAACAGTGATTTGGGATACAATATCAGACTTGAGGAACAACAAGTAAAATATGCTACTCTTTATTCCTACCCCCTTAAAAATTACTCCCCATTATTCTTAACTCTCTAGCCAAACCTTCGTACTATTATTTATCCCAGTACTATTTTCCAAAAAACTTGAAGACAGTAACGTTCGCTATAGCATTGTCCCATTATGTCTTGCATTCAAAAGAATAATTTCATCGTCTGCACCACAAAAGAGCCCTTTGAGCTAGTTGGCGCTGAATTGTAGAGACTGGGACAGTTTCTGTATCCAATACTTGCAAATTTGGCTGGCAGCAAGGCTACACCACTATCACACACAATTTCATCCTCAAATGAAAGAATTTGGTCAGAAGAAATGGACCAAGAAAGCGGCTGCAAGCCTTCCCTAGCATCCAATAATCTTTTGACGATCAGGTTCCATTTTTGGAAATTTTGGGTCTATCAAATTTAAATATAAATAGTCTTTCCCTCACCATCGATCAAAGTGAAGCCAGACTATTTCAGGCATTTGTCCCACATGACAAAAGGGTAGCAGTGGAGGTTTTCCGACCTGCTTACCCCTCCTCCCGTTCTGGATACGGTCTTGTACATATAACTGTTTTCAAACTTAAATCTTATTTAAATGTTTGAAATTTACCCTAAGTAGAAGATGCTGTATTTCCAACCAGAAATAGCAACGGCGTTTTCAGAGTAGAACTTTGTATATGGCGATGTTCCTAAAACGACACGCCAGATATGCTATTGCTAAATATGAAGTTAAACATTAAATAAAGTTGTTACGTTCCAAGTTCAAACAACTCCAGATGGGTGTGCACAGATATTTAGTGTAGAGAGGCAGCCCAAATTCAAACCAATATCCCTTTAGTCCTCATGCCTCTGCGCCAGTGATGTTTATTCGCAATGAACTCATTACACTCAACAGTGTAGCTCAAATACTAGCAAACCACGAATCATTTGGTAACATAATGGAAGGGTAATATAAAATTGCCATGCTCAGTAGTTCGCTACGTTCGAGAAGTACTGTTTAAACTTTCGGCCATTTCATAGAATAGAAATTGCTACACTGCGACGTTTTTACTTCCAACGTTACTATTTTCAAGCTTGAATAAATTTTGCTTATGACATGGTTATGGTGAATTGAAAGTAGACAAAATTTAATAGCACACACAGATTTGCCACACATGAAGTTTACTTTTTGCGCAGATCGTGGCATTTTCGCCACGTTCGTGCAAAAACCGCATCGTGCTACAGTTTCTAGACTCAGTGAAAACCTATTAAAAGTCTTCAAATCTGCTTTTTAGACTGGGAAAGGCAGCTTTCAACCAAAGAAAAACAAAGAGTTTACTGGGGAAAATATTGTGACTCTAAGACTTTTTGTTCTATTTAATTGCTTAAAACTATAAAGAAAAGAACCAATAAGGTTTTGCGTTCTTTTTACTGGCTCCAAATTTGACATAGCAAGAGCAGATAAATGTAAAAAAAAAAAATTTCAACGGCTAAAAAAGAGAGCAATATATCTCATAGCCCTCTCCCCTCCAAAAAACATGAGTAAAGAATAGTTAGAAATGTATTTCTCTTTCATTTCCTTCCAAAACAAGCAAGTTGTTTTTTTTTTAGAAACATGTCATTTTGTTAAGTAACAAAAAGGAACAAAGAATAGGTAACACTAAGTTAAGGATCACAATACCAGTTTGAGGCGCAGTCCAGCTGCTGAGGCGAAAAAATCCTTCTTTGAAAATATCAAAAATTCCAGGTTTTTCGCTAGCTATTTCACTTTGAACCAGTTCAACTAAACTTGCAGCAATAAACGGTGTTGCCAGAGCAGTCGAAGCACTGAAATGAGAGTTCTGTCGAAAAGGAGGAATTGGACAAGGTTTTGGATAGAACTGAAGTTTATATGAACTATATTTAGCTGTCGAAAGGAAAGCGTTACGCGCAAAATTAGTTACTAAGAAAGCGAAATTGTATGGTTTTGTTGAAAGTAATTTCCTTTCTTTGAAAAGATTCAAATTGACTGCATATTTTTTTTTTTGAAATGTTTTCCCTTATTTGAATGTTATGATTTTTTTTTTTCTGCCAAATAGGTCGAAATGGTAGTCAAAAAAGACATTGAAAAAACAGTAATTTTAATTGAAGATTCACTAATCTAAGGAACTTATTTAAGAACTCTAGGGAATTTAATTCAAAGATAAATCCTTTTTAAATTCCAGGTCTCAACTGAGGAAAGAATAATAAACGAAAACTTGGGCGATGGAAAACTTACGAAGTGAAAAACTTGAAAAAATTATTGGATAATGCGTGTTTTAGTAGTGTTAGGAATCTGGAGCGATTCTTAGTGTGGCCAAGACCCACCGCGATGGTGGTCTATGATGATTACGTTTATATTAGTGTTTTTGTATAGTATTTTCTTTCGTTTTAATCGTTTTTTATTGATTCTTCCAATTTTTTCCTTTAGTTTTTTTTGTGGCCATAGCCTTTCGAGTTTTTTTGTGTCAAATACTACTTTACTACTATTACTATAGCTGGGTTGAACGAACTAAAATCGAACTAATACGATAATCCCTTGGAATGTGTGGATCCCACCATAAACAGTTTTAGATATTTCCAATTCATTCATTTAGAAAACATATGTACATACAAAAAAAAATCATTAATTCTTTCTTCCCCCAAAACAAACGAATTATAAAAAGTGCTTGTTCCACCCATTTGTTTCGCTTTTCAGGAATGGGGTTCTTCAGACCAATCCCTCCCCTCCCCGCACCCGTTGAGTAGGTTCAGCAACCTTTGGATGCTAGAACAAACTCAACTTTTGATCTCCAATGTTTCAGCATTCAATAGTTTATATCATCGCAAGCAAAGGCACTATTTGAATCGGAGCACGCAAGGGAAATCTTTAGTAATTTAATTTTGTGCAAAATTGATTGTTATCAAAAATCAACTATATCATGGGCAGACTCAACAAGCTGTGTCAAAGCTTTGGCCACAAAGGTTCATTTTTTTTAGATGATTATAAATTAACTATATTTGACTATAATTGACTAAATCGACTATTTGAATTGACAATGCAAGACTATTCTTTTGCAAAATTAAATTAAATTTAGCTTTTTTACATTAGTAAAAGCATAAGAGCCAGCCACTCAGCTTCAGGCCACTAACAATAGGCACTTAGCCAGCCAACAACCTGGAAAGTTATATACTTTCAAGTTGTGATTGTCATTACTTAAACTAGGTTTGATGTAAAACATCTCAACTGGATTTTTTTTTTCTCAGCTGAGTCGAATCTGGGCTTCGACTACTTCTATTGAATGCTACTCTATCCTGGCATATGGCTTTCGTTGGAGCCCCACCTAAGAGAGCACTTACTTTGTGAGCTACATATTAACTATAAAGTAACTAGAAAAAAATTACCATTAAAGTATAAAAAACCGTATTTCCCGTTCAAGGACAGCTAAGAAAATGTACGTGTTTTTGTTCCATTCATTTTTTTCGTTTCTAGAGATTGAATACAAAGAGGCAGTAGAGTATGCAGCAAATCTGCATCAATGCAGTATGTCAGCGTAAACTCAAAGAGCTTCTTTTGAAAAAAAAACTAACGCAAATCAGTTCTAATTCTAACTTCTTACTTTACATAGCTAGCAAGTCTCCGCAACATTCAGGCAATCACTATGATGAAAACGATAATGTGATGCTATACAGCAGGTAATGGTTTCTACTGAGTACTTCTACCATCAGAGTTATTGGAAATTTAGAAATTTAGAAAGTCACAAGAAAGTAGGTGTTTTTTCCAAATCTGTGCTCTAAGGACAAACAAGAATATCTTATTATAGAGATTGTATATATTAGAGGAATTTCATACATTATTTAATAAGTACATGTATTCTGTCTTGCTGCCACAAGAACGACTTGTATCGTTCAGAAACAGTTTTTCAGCGGGGGGGGGGGAGCTAAAAATAAAAAATAAAAACGAACTAAAAGTTTTGAGTTTGGGGGAAAGACAAACCTTATTTTCTCCGCTCTTCACAAGAGTATATTCGGAGACTTTTTTTTTTTATGCCTGAGAACCGACAGGCTTTTTAGCTAGTTAAATATTAATAGTTATAATTTTAACGAAAAGCTTAAGTCAACAACTTGACGAGAGCCCAACATAGAAGTTGAACAAAATAAAACCATGTTAATAAAGGAAGGCAAGAGGGAATTCAAGAGAGAAAGAACCACTTTCTTGAGGCAGTAATAAAATTACCAAAAGCTGTTATACACTTAGGAAATGCTGAACTTCAAAGGAATAACAGAGGACTGTCACCAAGGCCGTAACCGGGATTTTTTTTCGGAGGGGGTTTTACTCAATGATTTCCACGGGGGGGGGGGGGGGTTACACAAAAAAAACCTCAAAAAACGCATACCAAGTGTTTATATCCATTTTTGTTACGTTTTTACGAGTCAAAAAAACAGTTCGGGGGGGGGGGGGTCAAAACCCCTAACCCCCCTGTGGGTACGGCCTTGACTGTCACCACCCACAGTGAGGCTCCCCTAATAATTAAAAGCTGCAAATACCTGAAAAAGATATTGTACATATAGCCATTCTTTGATTTAAAAAAAAAAAAAAATCCAATTGGTCATTTGAAAGGTTTCCGTTAAAACATTTTACCTTACTTCTGTGACGTTAAAAAAAGCATTTATTTTTCCTTGTGACAGTTTTTGCCATATCATTTTTCTACACTCTACTAACTATCAATGAGATTCAGCTTTATCCATCAACCGAACTATATTTTTGCGACTTGCTTTGCATTTTTTTTATTGAAAAATACGTTCAAAAACATACAAAAATCGGGATTTTTTTTCCTATTTTTAGGACAGTATCATTCACAAAGAAAAAATATAAGTAATAGTATACTTTTGGTTCAGTGAATGGATAGATTTAAAACCGATGAACCCAATGATATAAATATCTTGTCCTTTTAGCATAAGATACAGCAGTAGGCTAGTCGCAAAATCACTTGTTTCACAAGAAACAAATATACTGAATTATTTATCATTTGAATATCTGAACTGTACAGTTCAAACATTCTTCGTTGAGCAGTTTTTATTGTGTAAAGAGAAGTATCTTTTTTTCTCTCCCTCTCTTGTATTTTTTTTTTTTTTAATTCCGTAAACGTCTATATTTTTCTTTTCCAACAATGTTTAACAGCAGGTGGCGCACAGTCTACCCGAGTAAGGAGCGCAGCCGAATACCTACGTGGCAAATAAACTTGAGCTAATAAGCTAAATGTTCAAGTCAATTTAAACATAAAAATAGTTTAACGTATTTACAACTACCAGCATTTCCATAGAAAAATAGTGACATTACAACATATATTACTTACCAAAACAGCATAAAATGTTGACCAATATTTTTTGGCGTGCTTCTACTGCATACTTCCCTGTAATTAGCGATAGATTACATATCATATGCTTCATTTCAGAACCACCAAATAAAACTGCTAATTTAGTTTTAGGGAAAACTGTCCCTTGCCGCAAACTCAACATAAGACCTTGTTTAATTTCTTGTCGTTATGTACAACTCAATGAGTTTTAACACCCATAGTATTGGCTATTGCACCTATCTGATAAACTTATTTTTTCTGAAAATAAAAAAAAATCAGCCACAAAGAAAACATTTTTTCGTAATCAAAACATGCAGGTACAATCCACAAAACGGGATAAGATGATTTTCCCTCCGAGGGGAGGGGAGATAAAATGCGAAAGTGCATTTTAAGGTCAATGTTTTCTTTTTTTCCCAGAAGGGGTCTTAAGACCGATATCATGCAGATAATTCTCGCCATCTGAACCAATTGTCTTCCTAATCCTCCCCCCCCCCAGGCCAAAACTAACCAATACTTTAATACCCATCCCCAAACTAGCCAAAAATATGAGGAATTAGCACAGGAAAGACCACATCCTAGATTTTCTGTTCTTCGTCAATATTGATGCTTTGATGATTTTTTTTGGAATTAGTTTACGAGTGCTCCTGTGCTGTTTAGCTAAGTTTTTTTTTAATTGGCTTTTCTACATTAGATTTTTTCCCTTTTCATTATTCCATAGAAACCATCATTTTGTGATATGGGTTACAAATAGATATTATAAACTATTTATACTATAACAAGACATGATATATGTTATTTCTCCCTTGTTATTTCCTGGCAATGACACCTTACGGGGGAGGCTATGTTCATATTGTTTTTTGATTTAAATTTATTGTTAAATAAAAGAACTTAGAACTCAGAATATGTACAAGAAATTTTCTAAACTAATGTTATATGCAAGTATCTTATTTTAAGAGAATTAGAACATGGCTAAGACACTTATACCATAAACTTCTATGAACTTCTAAAGGAAAGTGTAATTCGAGCAACAGTAATATGGAAGAAGCTACTAGAATAATACAAAATTCTTACTTCCTTTTACTTGATAAATCAAATCTAAAAATTAATTAATGCTCAGGTCTATCATAAACCCGACCTGGTTTAAGCCTGATGAGATAAACTGGCTTCAATTTTGGGACACGACTTCTCAGGCCAATGAAAAATACTTGCTTACTTTTATGTGCGTGGACAAAATTTTTTTTGGATGGCTGCTATATGCAAGCACCTCAAATACGTGTAGACGCCTGAATACAGATAACTAGTATATTTCTTCTTCTTTTTTTTCAAAATAGCTATTTAAGTTCATCCGACGCAGTTTTTCATATCACATCTCCTTTTTGCAACGATGGAATTTTACCGTTCATACTTCAATGTCTGAACATGTATGATCCGTTACTAGCCACCATCCGCTATATATTTTTGCACAGATTCTGAAAATATTTTCTACATGATCTTTTTTAGAAGTTAGGCAACTAGTGTAGGTAAAAAAAAAACATTATGCGCTTATCGGGCGTGTACACAAGGGAGAAGACTTGGGGCCTGTGGATTCACCTTGAAATCAGAGAGATTTTATAATTTCTCAATACATAGGACTATGATTTCCCAAATTATAGGACTCTGTAAACCACCAATCATTTTCCATATGTACTGAGGAGCAAGTGCATCCTAGCTGGCTATCAAGATTACTTAAATTGACACACTAGATATAGTTTGTACCCTCTCATTTCCTGTAATGAAGAGTGATTTTGAAGAAAAGGCAGGATCAAAGAAATAAGAGAGATTACTTTATTATTCCGACGAATTAAAAGTGGGTTTTAATTTCATTGGTTCGTTTTTATGACGTCCACTGCCTCATTTTTTTTATGAAATTGCATTATTCCTTAAGCATGTGTCAGAAAGGGAAGTAAAACATCTGCACTTTGTCCGTTGTTGTATTTAGCTGTTGTCAATATGTCAAATTCTAATCAAGCAAAAAGAATGCAAAATCGAATTACATTTTTATATATGAAATTCTTGTGTATGAAATTTTAAGCAAGTAAAAAAAAAAGTTCTGAGCCACAGCATTTTCTTAAAGTAACTCTCTGTCTTACTGTGGTAGCTCTTAGTGGTAAATTTTAACCGTAGTGCAAATAGTGAAAGACAAAAGCTCATTTTCTATAAGAGCAAATTGATTCTTAAAGTTTTGCATCTAAATCCATCTTAGGTATTGTTACTTAATAATAAAAGGTATATAGCTACTGACGATTGAGAGGGAAAATTGAACTAACAGCTATTAACCTGAATAGCTACATGTATTAGGAAATACTAACCTGAGAAGCTATTAGCATGACAGGGAGGGGATTGAATTAGATTAGAGTCTCTTAACAAAGCTAGGTACCTAAATCTCAAATGTTATTCACAATTGTATTTTAAGAAAGAAGAAAAAAAACCTATTTAATACTTGGGCCAAGGTGTCACTTTGCTTAAAAAATCTTTAATTCCTAGATTAAGTCCTTCAGTGATGGTAGCACTACCAAGCCCTTTCCAAAAAGTAGATATCCCTTGCTTTTGGTACATTGTATAACAAGGTCGAATCATTGTTATTGGAATAATATGGTATCGCGAAGACCTCCCATGGACCTAAAAGAAATATTTATTGTGACATCTTTAAAAAAAGAGCCGTCAGCAAAGAAAACCTTTTTTTAGTCTTAATTATACTGCAATTACTAACAATTCGTCAAAGGACAGAACCACCTAAGGCAGACTCAACTTCTCCTGCTCAATCCCAACATATTCAGAGCTTCACTCTTTGCTTTGGCCCAATTAAATTGCTCCTTCAATTAACCAATATTTTTTCTAACCTCTTCCTACCAAAGCAAGGTTAAGACAAAGGAATACCGCACTTATTAAATATCCAAAACAATCCTCAACCCATAGATACAGATGGTAGAACCAGATATCCGCACCGACATTACCCAAAGTCAGATCAGGAAATACATTTACTTGGACTAACAAAGAAAAAAATGTAACAGCTTAATCTAGTCCTTTAATTTTTTTGTAATTTTCCTAAGGTTTCTGCTCACTCTAAAAAGTTGTCCAAACTTTAAAGCAAGTAACTTATTATTTTTTGTTTACAACAAAAGGGAGTTATCCCAAACACCATCGGCTGTCAAAGAAGAGTATTATGAGAGGTATTTTAGTGCCCCTAGTTTTTTTTTACTACTGTTTATCCAATCCCTCAATTTTTAATTTCTGTTTTATTATGAACACACAAAGGATTCGATACATTGCGAAGTTTTACAAAACCTAATCAATCAAAAGTTGCGAATAGATTTTTGATAAACAATATTCCCTCTTCTTAAAAATAACTGTTTTTGGAAAGTTTTAAAAAGGTGCTAATAGTCCAATCAATCAAAAGCTACGAATAGATTTTTGACAAACGAAATTCCATCTTCTCAAAAGAAGCTTTTTTGGAAGGTTTTAATCTGGTGCCAATATTCCTTTGCAATTAGGGTCTTTATACTTAAATATTGGAAGAAAATACATTATAAAATATATTACAAAGTCAACATAATTGATAATATGATTAAAGTGACCATTAGGCTAACGATAGAAAACGACAAATCCGATTAAGGTGCGGATTCTATGGCACACTTTGTAGATAGAACCATTTCTTTTTGTTTTGCTCAAAGAAAAATGGGTTTTAATTTTGCTCGAAGAAACCAGAATGTTAACCCAAATAAATTTTAGTCTAGACTTTGGATAGACTTTGAAAGATAATGGGCGAAAGTAGAAACTTTAAGCAAGGTCAGATAAAGAAGAAGCATTCATAAGGGATACATCCTTGGCAACCACCATCTGCAATGATTTATTAGTAGCAGTAGATAAAACCCTTTACATATAGCAGTAGAAGAATCATCAATTACCTGATAGTATGGTGCTACTTTTCGAACTAGACAATAATACGCTCTGAGATGGTTACTCCAGAGAGTCTGTACAACTATATGTCTTTATTAAAAATTTAATCGCTATTAAACATTCTATATATTCATTTTATTTAGAAGAGATGAGAATTCTTCAGTTAAAATGTGAATTTATAAGATAAGAAACGAAACGACCAACAAGACTATCAACACAAATTTAAAGAACAAACAAAATGGACAGAAGACATACACATCGAACTCTATTCGCCCAAAAGAATTTTGAATTTCGAATGGGCCACCACCTTTTTCATGGTTCCAAAATTGTTTGTACAAAATTTCAATTTTCTAGCTTGAAGAAATTCGTTGTCCACACACATACATGCACAAAAGCATTTAAACACTCATACACATATTCAGGAAAAGGCACTAGCATACAGACACACACACACATAAGTAGACATACATGCATTTTCTAGCTTGAGTAACTTAGTTCCTCACAAACATACCAAAAGACGCAAGCATACAGACATAAACAATCGCACCAATACACAGTCATTTATGGACTCAAATACGCACACAAACAGAAATATATATATATATATATATATATATATATATATATATATATATATATATATATATATATATATATATATATATATATATATATATATATTATATATATATATATATATATATATATATATATATATATATATATATATATATATATATATGATATATATATATATATATATATATATATATGTATATATACATATATACATATATTTGCAGAAGTATATAACTTCTGCAAATTCTGCTTTAGGTTTACAGTTTTCAAGTTCTAACATGGGATAGAAAAGTACTTCCACAATTATGAGTCATAACATTTCATTAGTCTTTAGTTCTTCGTTAAAAAAATATCTGTTTATTGGGAATTTACTGCCTTCCGTAGCTATTCCGTAAGCTGTTTGAAAAGTCAAAGTGGAAACACTAACGCACATACTCGCACTGCTTTTATATACAGAAGAAATAAAGATGGAATGATGTGGATTAGCAAACCAAAGAAACTAATATTCAGAGACACATAAGTTTGCTTACTTGACATTGCCTTCGAAGAATAGTAAATGGATGAGACAAAATGTTACCACAGAAAGACTTGGAAAATGTGACAAACATATATGTCTTATCGCTTTCTTTCTCTGGCGAAGCCATGAACAACATACGTTGCTTCGGCACTAAAAAAAAACAAAAAAAAAACAGTTTATTTATTTTATCTAAGCAATTCTGAAGCTACAATAAAAAAAAAAAACTATGAAATCCAGTTAAACGACAGATTGACCCCCCACTCTCAAACACGTCCTAAATAAAAGAAAAAATAAACATTCACTGATTTAAGTGAATTTAGAAGAAAATTTTCATGCACTAATTTAGAACTTATGAATTTTCATTAAAGAAATTGTTTACACATTTTTCTTGTAACTTTAATCAGTGATAAAAAAAAACAAAACAATTTTTAACAGAGGACGTTCCCACACTGGTTTTAATACATAGAGACATATAGAATCTTAGCTTTGATCGTTTCAGTTAAAAGAAGTAAAGTCAAAATGGAAGACTGCAAAAGTTTAGAGCCACTTTAACGCAGTAAAAACCAATGCTGTGTCTGGTCAGAAATAACTAACAACCAAGCTAAGCCCTGAATAGGTACTTCCAGGCTATTGTCTTCACCCCTTTCCCACTTGTAAGGCGGAAAATGCTATTCATAACAAGTTTATGCTTTTCTCAAATTGTAAAAATGGTCTCACAGACACACATCTCACAATAAACTGAAAGAGCTGCCCGGATTGGTACCCCTAAGTAATTAAAAAAGAGTCTGATGAATGTAAACCGCAAAATTACTGCTTCATAGCCTATGCAACATAAAATCTATGAAATTGGTTCAAATAAATCACCTCACATTTCCGTCGGTTTATTTAAGTCACTTAAAGATTTTTAGTGCTTTAAAAACGCTTTTTATTCCAATTCAACGGCCCTTGTGTTTCCGCAGTAGCTCTCAAAGAATTGAAAAAAAAAAAAAAAAAAAAAATCAAACTTTAGCATAAAGAATGAAGAGTTGAGAAGAGGGTAGCCCCTCTAATGCACGAAATGACCTAGGTTCGTTTAAAGTTATAATGTTGCTCCTTAATTTCAATTAAAAAAACTTGGTTTTTAATTTTTATTTAAACTGCCAAGTTTTTACAAATAGATTTATGGCGGAACAGGGGGGAGGGGGCATGTTCGATATTGGTTGTCTCATTGGCTCAAACTTTCAGAGATCATTCCATGATCCAGAGAAAAACATATTTCATTAAGAGGGAGGAGTTTAAATTCAAATTACGGGAAAAGTCCTCATAGATGAAATTCCAGTCATCAAGAAAATATTCAGGGACGAAGTAGGGCCACTTGAAAAGTCGGAGGCAGGACATGGTTTCATCTTGGTGATCGCAACCAGAATACACGTTACCCTGAGGTCATTCCTTTCTGTACCTTTATTTCCAAAAATATTGCTGATGAACTTGTCAAGTACATCAGCAGATATGGTTTGGCTTACGGGATCCTCACAGAGCAAGGACAGAATTTTCTTTCAGCTGCGCTCAAGAAGTTCTACAAAGGTCTTGCGATCTCTATTATCAAGACATCCATACATCATCCAGGAACCAACGTGATGACAGAGCGACTTAACGAGACCTTGATTACCACGTTCCTTATGTTTGTTCAAAGAGAACTACGATCGTGACACAAATAATTACCCATGGTCTTGTTCGCAAATAGGAAAACGACTCATCCAAGTACAGAAATTTTTCCGTTTGAATTATTATATGGCAAAAATACTAGAAGAATGTCAGGATTTTGAAAGAATCTCGTGCGTCAAGCTACAGCTTGACTGTCACTTCTACTCTTGCCAGTAGGCGGTAACAAGCTCAACATCTCCTAGAGAGGGGCTTACAAAGTCCCCAAAACAAGTGGGTCCAGTCAATTGCAAGTTCTAGCTTATTGGACCCCAAAAAATTAAGAAATATTTCACGCCACTTTATTTCATCCGTTCTTCCGTCACTCACCTGGTAAAGGATTGGATCCTTCCTGTAAGTTTAGCTTCTTCTGCGTCATCAATCTAGATGGAATCGATTCTGATAAAGAACGGATACGAACTTCCCCAATATATGATTTTCATTTATAACACATATACTGCTGTCACAACTACATTTTTAAAATTGTGATAACTACCAGGTTGTTTCACTCCTCAATTACATTTAGTTTCCCCGAACTGTTTGGTAGCTCATATAGTTCGATTGGAACACAAACGCTTAATTCATCAAATCAAACAAATCACATTATTTCTTTCTTTGAGTAAAACACATAGCTTTCTAATTAGAATAAAGTTTGCAAAATCGTTTAAAGATAAGAACACTAGGGCTGCTTAAGTCAGAAGGAGGGAGGGGGTCGGAGAATAATTTTTCTGAACTCTGAGGGATTCATAAAATTACTCCAGATGTATCCCTGATGTGCCACAGGTTGCATATACCTATAAACATCGACCCAATGGGAGGTAGCTGGAAATCAGCCGTGACTGGTGCTTAAAAAGATCCCGAATATCGAGCCCTAAAACTAGAAAACACAATTTATTAACTATTCTGCAAATTGTTCATCTTCAACAGGGAAGGGGTGTTGGCCTTTCCCCTGCTTTTAAACCTATACTTGGAATTAGGTCATTATGCTTGGAAGCAATCTTTGTTCAATATAAAAAAAGGAAACCTTTGACATAGCCAGAAGGCACTAAAAATATAAATACCACAAATACAGCACCTTTAAAGTGACCACAGTAATTTGTTTGTGGTCATACAAACTATAGGCTACCACTAATGGAAACGAACTCGCACCGGATTACGGTCTGAGGTCTTTTTTTCATTTTTTTTTGTTTTCAGTTTTGGAATTGGGCAACAAAAAATTATGGATAGTAAACTGTTGTATAAGGAACATTTTTAATAACGAAATTGATTAATTGATTTGGCAGCCTAAAGTCTTATAATTGCTATCGAAATCATAAAAACCACAAGTATTCATAAAATTGGGAATTGTACAGGAGTCAAGACATCAAAGTGGAATTGGGAAAAATTCTGACATCAATCCATCACTACTTATAACTCTCCTTCAACATCCAATAGCTTTGTTTTGGTAATGAATACAAGGACAAAAAGAATAGAACTTCCCGCATTGTTTTGATGACAAAAATAGCAAGAAATGTCAATGAAATTGCATGTTAACTCTACTTTGCCTGTGCTATGTTATTTTGAAATAACTTCTTTTGGTGTATGCTTAGCTTTGATTTACAAAAACAAATAATTCGAATTCTAGTCTTCCCCATCCTCTTTTCCGAATCCTGGGTCTACCACTGTTCGATCCATGATTATATTGCCTATGAAGCTCGCTTTAGCGCCACCTTCAGGAAGCAGAAATGCAAGCATATATGAAGTAAAATGACTTACCAAACAATTCACTTGATTCTGAGCCGGCCATCAGCTGATTATTTTCTTTAAATTACAGCCTAAAGCATAAAACAAAGTTAGTTAGGTTGCTTTATTTATTACTACTTCTTAAGTGCAAAATAAAATTGAACTGATAAATGAGCTGCTCAGAAGCAAAACTGATTATCCCAAGCTTTCAATACTTTTCTAGATTTGAGCTCCTAAGAACTTGATGGAAAGTTAATACAGTGCATTTATACAGAAATCCGTCAAAATAAGGATTAATCAACAAAAATGAAAAAAAAATTGTTACTAGTCACCCACTTGGTTTTAGAAAAGAATCCACCTATTTCCGTCATTTTTAACTAGTCCAATATTCAACTGATTTCAACTATTTACTTCTATTTTATTTGCAGTCTGTTTGTAATTCTATTAAATAGAATATTCTTTTTTATATTTGTATTGTTTTACTCGTTATTTGGACCTAATAGCCCAGAACTGGCCAACCTTCGGCTATTCTATGGACGTAGTCTTGGCTTTTGGCTGTTTAACTTTTTCAAATTTAATCTAGAGATCTGTTTCAAGATACTAACACGTCGCACTGAAGAAGCATATCCTACATAGCAATTTGATAGACTACGTATACCAACTGATCGTTTTTTACAGAATGAAATGCTCAAATTCAATGCCATTAAATCTGGTTGAAAACTGGTATAAATACTACTAAATCACAGTCAAAGTGGTGTTGGTGCTGTTGACTAAATAAAGATTGATGCATTGCCAGTGCATTAATTTTGTTTCTTGTCGTTATGTCTATAAGGGATGGATATGGAAAATCGAATTTTATTCCATTAAAAGTACTAGTTCCCTTTTTGATGGCTAATAGTGATAGAAAATAAATCGGGCAAATGGGAATATACACATATGTAGGACCACAATCTGACCTTCCATTCTTTGATCAAGGCAATAACTTTGGGCCAAGAGGAGAATTTCTAAGCTCCGCCTACCTTTCGCGTACTATTAATAGATCCACCTGATATTTGATAAACAAATAGCTACATTGAAGTAACCCCCCTCCCCCCAAGAAATCTTACACCAGTGGCTTTATTTGTGGAGACACTAGAAGGCTTGTGTCGTGTAAAGATTATTTGGGTTTAGGTATTTTGACATAGCTCTATAAAATGTTCAATCATTTCCCTGACAAGCTACTACATAGACAACCTGTCTCATGTAATCCAAAAATTTCTCGATTCCCAACTTCTGTACACCACATTGTAGTCTACCACCCATCAGCTTGGTTGTTTTGGTAACCGGCACTCAAGGCAAAAACTGTTGCTTGTGTGCATCCTTTTCATTAGACTTTCTGATGACCGTAGAGAATGATTGGAAGCATAAAGAGGGCCCATAGCTCCTCCCCCTCAAAGCCAATAGTACTGTTTTTGGTCAATATCCATGGAATACTTGCATGTTTTATTCTTGAAAAATAAATTTGTCTTGGTAGAAAAAAGGAGGAAAATTTAGTTTGTCTCTTCTATTAAAATTATTGCATACCATATAAATAGCGACGAAGACAACACTCCCTTAACATGATAAACATCAAAAATAAGAAGAACAATAGGGAATTCTTTTTGAAAGATGGTGGAATTCTAATTTGAATGAATATTTCGGCCCTATGTCCAAGGGTCGTCCTTAGCAAAACAAAAATATATATAAAAAAAAAAAGACTTACAATAACATATGACCATTAAAACTAAAATGAAAATTTTAAAACGAAATTCCTGGTTAAACTTCGCTGAAGTAAGGATGCTAGGACTGTTTTAAACAATTTTCATTTTAGTTTTAATGGTCGAATGTTATTGTAAGTTTCTCTTCTTCTATATATATTTTTGCTTTGCTGAGGACGGCCCTTGGAAATAGGGCCAAAATATTCATTAAAATTATAATTCTACTGTCTTGTGAAAAGAATGCCCTATTGTTCTTCTTGTTTTTTATGTTTATGCATACCATATCTTCAGCAAAATAATTTTAATTGTCAAAATTCCTTAAATATTCTGTTCAAAAAAAGCATTCGTAAAGAAATGAGTAATTTTTAATAAAACTATGAAACAATATACATCTATATTCATAAGGTCCACATGGGATAGTTTCGGCATCAAAGAGGACCAAAAATCATACAAAATATTTCCGTGACAAATGCATAAATCAGGCAGAGATCCAAGAAGGAATTTCCCTCCATATCTCACCAGCATGTTCATTTTATTGTTGTTGATCTGTTTCGATGAAGAAGAGTGTGAAGAAACATACCAGCAACTTTCTGAGCACTAACGTACAGTTACTCTGTATAATGTACAGTTAGTTGGGTGTATTTTGGTTCAATATAAAACAATGCAGTCCATGAAGAATGGAAAAAAATGTATATGTTGTTTCACGTACTAAATGCAGCCCCCTGGTGCAAGACTAAGTCTATGAGAACGGCCATGAACATATACCATATGAGGTACAATTGTCTAGAAGAAAACCTTTAGAGTGCTTACACACCTGTAAAGTAGCCACTCATGAAAGTGGTTCAAATTTACCATTGTACAACCCAGTCTGACCATCTGAGTTCTAACTTCCGTTTTTCATGGATATGAACATTGAAAGTCTCTCCGCATCAGCTTGTTACACATAAAAGCACCCATGAGCAAGCTGTTTTCTTCACTTTGTCATTATAATAGTATATGATGATATTTGCAAGCTTATCCTTTTTGGACATGTTTTTAGTTCTGCAATCTTGAGAGCAAAACATACTAGCTAGTGAAGATACATTAAGTGAACAGACTTAGGAAAACAGTTCAGTCATTAGCTTTTGTACAGTTCAATAAGAAAAGACCGCTGCCATTGAAGTGTAGAATATAAATTATGCATATGTTTAGATGATCTGTATGTTGTATGTCCGATTTTTCTTCCAGCAAATTGATTGTTCTATCATTGAAATAAAAAGTAAACGAGCCAATTAGCCTGTTGATAAGAGTAAGCGCGTTCACATCCCTTGGCAGGGATTGACTGGTTTTAATATTTTACTTTTTTTTCTTTTTTTGTACAGAACATTTAGCCGACAGTAGTATGGCAGGGGGCCTAACTGTCTTGGGTGCGTAAACATTTCTGCTTGGAATCCAGAATACATTTAATAGAACATGCTAGGCTTTAACAATTCTCTACTCTCTAAACTTCAATACACTTGGCAGTGATTTACTTGTTTCAATGGGTTTTATTTTTGTGCAAAACTATATAAATATGTCAACAGATGGGGTCTTATATTTTTTGGTATACTATATTTTCCCTTGGATTTTGAAATAGATTAATCGTATCACATGAAGTTTTAGTCTCAGTCAGTTCCTAAGCATTGACATTTTAAGGCAATTAAATAAAAAAAACAAGTTTTTTAAACTGAAAGTAAGGAGCGACATTAAACTTAAAACGAACAGAAATTATTCTGTATATGAAAGGGGCTGTCCCCTCCTCAACGCCTCGCTCTTTACGCTAAAGTTTTTTATTGTTTTAAAAAATAAAGTTGTGAGACAGAGTCAAACTTTAGCGTAAAGAGCGAGGCGTTGAGGAGGGGACAGCCCCTTTCATATACAGAATAATTTCTGTTCGTTTTAAGTTTTAATGTCGCTCCTTACTTTCAGTTTAAAAAACTTGTTTTTTTTATTTAATTTCTGATCGTTTTTTAGTTAATGCAGATTTTATTTGCATAAAAATTTTAATTTTCTTTTGCTAAATGGATGTCTTTACAAATTAACTTACGTAACTAACTTCTATATTCGTATATTTTTCTTCTGGCAAAAAATACAAAGTTGCAGATTTTTGCAGATATGAGCTTGAAACCTATGTAATAGCGTTTTCTGATACGCTGAATCTGAAGGTGTGATTTTCATTAAAATTCTTTCACTTGTAGGGATGTTTCCCCCCTCTTTAAAAAAACGAGTAAATTTTCTCAGGCTCGTAGCCTTTGATGAGTAATACTAAACTTAATAAAATTTATATATTTAGGATCAGCATTATAAACACATTCTTTTGATACATTTATTGACATCAAAATTTCGTTTTTAAAAGTTTCGATTACTATTGAGCCGTATCGCTTGTTTTTTTATTGTTTTTTTTTATTACGTATATGTTATTACTTATATGAAGGGGTTCTCCCCTTAGTCAATACCACGCTCTTTACGTTAAAAGTTAAAAAAAATTTTGATTCACAAACCCCTGAATCACAAAGGCCGTTTAATTAGAATAGATAGCTCTTTTGAAAGCACTAAAAAAAACTGTAGCGTAAAGAGCGAGGTATTGACTTGGGGGAGAACCCCCTCACATACGTTATAATTTCTGTTCGTTTTAAGTTCTAATATTCCTTCTTACATTTCAGTTGAAAAAACTTGTTTTTTTTATTTAATTTCTGATCGTTTCTTAAATAATGCTTGGAAATCCGGCGCCCCCTTCATAGAAATGTCCCTTACCCCAAAAAAACATCCTCCACGGAAATATTCTCCAGAGTAACCCCCTCCTCTAGCCCCCCCCCCCCTCCAGAAAAATCCTTCCTGAAAATGGTTGTATACTTCCCAATAACCAATAAATAATGCTGGCAAGTCCGGCGCCCCCTTCATGGCAGTTTCCCTTCCCCCATGAAAACTTCCTTCATGGAAAGATCCTTCCATATAGCCCCCGACCCTCTCCTTCCCCCACCTACCAGAAAAAATCTCCTCTGAAAAAGTCTGTATACTTCCCAATAACCAATACTATATGTTAACATTGAGTAAAGTTCATAACTTTCAGCCCTCCCCCTGGGGACTTTGGGGGATCAAGTCATCCTAAAAGACATTTTTATCATATTTTCGACCATGCTGAATAAAATGGCTATCTCAAAATTTTGATCGGGAGACTTTGGGAAAAAAATGAGCGTGGGAGGGGGCCTAGTTGCCCTCCATTTTTTTGGTCACTTAAAAAGGGCACTAGAACTTTTAATTTCCGTTCCAATGAGCCCTCCCACGATATTCTAGGACCACTGGGTCGATACGATCACCCCTGGGAAAAAAAAAAAAAAAAAAAAAAAAAAACAACAAACAAACAAATAAACACGCATCCGTGATCTTTCTTCTGGCAAAAAATGGAAAATTCCACATTTTTGTAGATAGGAGCTTGAAACCTCTACAGTAGGGTTCTCTGATACGCTGAATATGATGGTGTGATTTTCATTAAGGTTCTATAACTTTTAGGGGGTCTTTCCCCCTTTTTTCGAAAATCAGCCAAATTTTCTCAGGCACGTAACTTTTGATGGGTAGCACTAAACTTGATGAAAGTTATATATTTGAAATCAGCATTGAAATCTGATTCTTTTGATATATCTATTGGTATTAAAAACCCGTTTTCTAGAGTTTCGGTTACCATTGAGCCGGGTCGCTCCTTACTTACAGTTCGTTACCACGAACTGTTTGATAATAATATTTTTTACAAACCTATTCCTTTAACAACTTTTCCTGTTACAACTTTTACTGCTAGCTAGCAGTTATTTCAATTGACAAAAATTTTGCTGGCGGCAAAAATGTTTTTTTCCTTCAAAAACTAGGAGAGAGCAATTTTTGTTCCCCCCCCCCCCCGCCAAAAAAAAGTTTTCAATGGAAATAAAAAAATAGTAAGTTTGAATGTATCAGGGTGGGGGAGGAGAAGGGCTGAAAAAATCTAGGGGTGAGAGAGGAGCTGAAAAAATCTTGGGGTGCCCCCCCCCACTGATACTACAGCTGACAAATATCTGTTACAGATAATCTGCAAGAGTATTCTAATTCAAAACACTAAAATAGAGGCTGCATTTGGCCAAGCAAAGACACTTAATGACCTACTCAATATTTATTTTGAAAAGGACTAGGTATGATAACTATTCTCATGGAATACACTAGCTGACTTACAGTGGCCTCTCATAGAAGACCTGATTAAAGTACCATAAACAATTTAATTGCTCAAGAAAGCAACAGCATTCGCTCTTGTTTTTACTAATCATAAATCACCCTAATCAAGTGCTCATTTAAATAAAAAAAAGGACAGAGAAAGGAAATATAAAACACAGAAATAAAAACAGCCCAAAATTCTTAGTGTTGTTTTCCTCTTTTATATTTTATAAAAGTTAATAAAAGTATATCCATTGATTTGGGACCCTTCTGAAAGCCATACTTTTCCCTTAAAGGACACATGGGAATGCAGAGTAACTGGAAGAAAAAATAAATGGAAAGAGCTTATCTTTAAGCTACAAAAAGTTATTATTGCGTTTTATAATAGGCCTAAAAAGGAGCAAGTTAAACAAATTTAAGTTTAATAGATAATTTGCATATGAGAGACATGCTTAGCATGAATACTAGCAGTCGTTGTATCCATAATTTTAAATGGGGCTGAGGGGTGCAGGTGGTGCAGGAATCAAAAAAAAGGGGGGGGGGTCTTTGAATGGGTGTGAAACTGATCACACTTGAATGGATTTATGAATGTGAAATTGATGGGGATGGATCTTATTATAGGTAATATGTACATATGCCAAAGGGGCCCATCCCTTTATTTCTTCAGATCCTTGATGAGCTTTTAGAGACAGTGAGAATTTGTCCATGTGAGCAGATCATAATGGGCGATTTTAGTGAATCTGTTCAAATTGGCATCTTCAACATCGTGGAATTTCTCTCAACCTTGTTTGCCATTGTTATGAAAATAAGAACAAGCTTTTTGAACTCTCCTCTCAACAAAGACATACTTGACAAAATTCCAAGAGACTCAACAGAATTACAAGATCCTGGAGTAAAATTCTATCACCTTACCTTAATCCATTTGCGAGCTTTAAGGTTCTCCGGACCTGTAGTGCTCTTGAGTTGACGACTCCCAATTGAACCTCAACTGCCTTTTCTCCCACTCCTTGTCAAGGTGGCATTTGAAAGACTGGATGGAGGGAGCGCTGACAGTTGAGTCCTTCAATTAATTCCAATGGTTTATGACTCTTCTTGAGAAGTACATTTGACGGGTTCTCGATCGGGAGCTTAACTTTGGCAGCTTCTTGGAGTGTCCTCTTGTGTAATGATGGCTGGTGCGATGACTGCTGCTAAAGATGGTAGAGTTTTCTTCTCGAAGTTTGTAAGTCAGCATCATATCGCTACACATGCGTCTGTAGACGAGGGTAGGTAGCTTAAGTTGCTTGAGGCGGTCCTCATATGAAGTTGATTTTAGGCTTTTCACGCACTTTGTTGCTCGCCTCTGAACATTTTCGATGAGCCTTACATCTTGCCGATAAGAAGGACCTGCAAGGCACATGCCAAAATCGAGATGGGGTCTGACGAGAGCTTTATGTAATTTTATGAATATTGTTGCCTCTCGGCTACTGATGGTCCGTTTTAATAGGCCAAGGCTGGAATTTGCACGGGAAACAACATGCTGAACGTGGCTGTGGAACTTCAACTTGTCGTCGATGATGACACCAAGTAGACCCCGGCGCCGCGCCGGCGGATCGCCCGAACGCCGCCGACGAGAGGCCCGGTCGAACGCCACCGGCACGCCACCACCGACAGAGGCGGCGGCGTTCGGTCGACTTTAAATTAATTTTGTGGCAATTCTTTATTGCGTCAACCGCAAAGTTGGAGCTTTTCCTTCTCGTGTGGTTTAGTATTTCGATTTTCCTAATTAGAAATCAAGCAGGGCAAGCACTATCCCCGAATTTTCGGGTATTTCCCCGAAAATCTATGCGTCACCTCGAAAAAAAAATTTGGTTCCCCGAATCCCCGAAAATCACGCAATCACGGTGCCACCCCTAGCGATTTATCACCAGTGACTTTCCCTGTCAAATATTACTTTGCATACCATAATTCTTCACTACTCTCTTGTTCATTAATTTTCGTTTCTTTTGCTACTTTGCATAAAAACCAGACAGATGCAATATGCAATTGCAAATATTGCAATATATACAGTTCTTCATATGTTGACAAAAAACAGTATCGTCTTTATGAAATGAGTTTAAATCATTTCGAATGTAGTTTCCCAATCGCTATTTCTAACACCGTTCGTAGTCAAGAATTTTATTTTCAAGCTGAATAGAACTATAGAACGAATTCACTACTATACAGCTTCACCCTTCAGTTGGATTTTGAAATTGACAGTCGACAGACTGTTTCTACAGCTGAATTGTAAGTTTGCAGATTTTTTTTGTTGTTGTTTGTAGATAAGATTTTCTTAATGTAAATACTCAATTGTTGAACGCCTGATAGAAAATACAATCTTCTTTCTGAAACTTTTCTTTTTAATTTAAAGCATAGACGGCATTTTATCAAGGTGGTATCCAGAGGGGGGGGTGTAGTGAGCTATCATAGTGAGCTCGATTTTTTTTTTGAAAGCAGGGGTGCCAATAAGTTAATTATTTTTTTTATTTAAAGCACAGACGATATCCTATCAAGATAGTATCCATAGGAGGGGGGGGCATAGGGAATTATTATATTTAAGTGATAGTACCTTGGTTTTTTTTTATTGAAAGCAGGGATGCCAAAAAGTTGAAAAGTTGACAAAAATTAACAAGATTTTCGTGAGTTATACTTGATACAGCACTTGCATGGTTTTATCGTCCAAAGGGAAAGGGACATGCATCCAACCCGTTTTTTTTCTTCTTTTTTTTTATGAAACGGGTTTAATTTGAAAACATTCATTCATAAGTACCAGGCAGATTCACACTAAAACGAATTGGTGTGACAAAAGCGATACCGACATCCCCACTTAACGTTGCGCTCGAGTGACAATGGCGCCCTTGGTCCAGTGTCCAAGTTATATTAAAAGGCCAGGTCATAATAAAAGCTTTCAATTTGGGAGGTTCAAGGAGGAGTCTTTGACAGTCTTATGACCTCAGGGTACTAGATGTTGCAACGTTCTTACGCATCTACAGTGGTTTAAAAAATTCGATCACCCCACAAATGATTACCAAAAATATGCACAAATATAACAAATGTAACATTTGGAATATTATAACACATTTTTCAAAGCTTTGAAGAAAAGCAAAAAAGGCTAAATACCCTAACTACGCTTGAAAGCTATTTTAAAAAGAAACTCTTTGGAGATTTCCATGGAAATGACCATAGCAGAAGCTTTGAGCCAGGGTGGGAATCAAAGAGGAGTCTTTGAGTATTTTGACCACAGGTGACTTATTTTTGAAACTTTCTTAAATTTGGTAATTTTTGTGAGCGTTTGGAAATCAAAGTTTAAACTCAATAACTGATACTAAGTGTCCTAACGTTTTGCTTGGATTAAAAGTGACGAACTAGGATGAAAATCTCAACATCTTCCTGGAGCTACTTCAGTCTGCATATTATTTCATTTAATTACATTTAAAACGGATCAGCTTTTCATTTTTTACCAGAAAATAGCTGGCATTTAATTTTTCTTCATACCAAATAAACCATTAAGTGTTTATTGTTTCATTGTAATTGAAGTGTTCTCATGTGAAGTGTTCATCATGTATTTTTCAATTTGATAAAATTACTCCTTTTAGATGCAGTTTATAATTTGACTGATATTAGGTATTTATCAATTTACAATTTGGAATGAATCTCCAAAAGAAAAAAACGAATAATATCCAAAAGAGCAGCCAAAAGCAATAAAAAAGTAGCAGTTCAGCCTTAGCCTACATGACATATATTCTATAAAGAAGCCAAAAAACTTTAAAATGCATTTTTTTAAATTGTAATTAAACACCAGTTTTTAATACAAGAAGTCTTTTTAAGAATCCAAAAGAGCAAAAAAAAAACAATCAATATCAAAGTCGCCCATTTCAACTGTTTTAAAGGTGACAAAACAGATATAGGCAAAGGGCATTATGAAAAAATTAAGCTTCTAAGTTGAAAGTTATATTCAAAGTTTTTACCCAGATAACGGACGAATTTTGTGATACGGTATTTGAAGTTTTGTATGCAGTAATGCTCGATGAAAAAAACTACTAATTTTGATAATTATTTATGTTAAGAATACATAGCTAATAGATACTCCAACTACTCGTATTATGCAAGGGTTCTGAAACGCCACAGCCATTTCGTTTCTACCACATTTCTACTTCTCTTGATGATTAACGAAGAAGACCAGTTTCCAGCCAGCGACTTGTGAATTTTTGAACTCATGAATAGGCTCAAATCTGTTGTAAATTTAAGCTGTGATTTCAGAAAGACTGATGAAAACATTAATGTTTGAGGTCAACATAGATCACGCTGGCGGCGTGCCGCCGACATCTTACCGGCGGCGTGGCGCGGCGTGCTGTTTTTAGCCCCACCACCGCCGGTCTTCCCTCATCGGCGCGGCGCCGGGGTCTAACACTAAGGTCCCTTTCTTCTTCTCTATTCTTTAGATGCTCCCTTGTTTTTGTGATGGGATTGTAAATTGAGTTGGTAGCCATTGGGTTGTTAGGTCCAAGGTGCAAAATACAGCATTTGATTGTATTGAATTGAAGGAACCAGTCTTGAGTCCAATCCTGTAGCCTGTCTATGTCACATTGGATGGTCTGTGGATTTGCAATGCCGAACAGTTTGGCATCATCCGCGAACAAATGCATACTATTATCTACATGATTGAAAATGTCGTTGATGTACATCAAGAAAAGGGTTGGGCCTAGTACAGTTCCCAGTGGTACCCCGCTCATTACCATGGCCTCATGGGAGTAGATTGGCGGGCCACCCATCTCGAATAAGCGGACTTTCTGCTTGCGGTTGGTGAGGAAATTCATTAGCCAGTCTATCACAGCTGAATTGATGCCGGAGGCAGATAATTTGGAGTGCAATCGAATGTGTGGTACCTTGTAGAAAGCCTTGGCGAAGTCCAGCAGCAGTAGGTCGACTGAATGTCCTTCGTCAATCAGATTTGTAATTTCTTCGTCTGATTCCAATAGGTTCGTTTCGATTGATTTTCCTGACTGGAATTCATGCTGCTTGGGCGACAAGATCTTGTTTGTGGTTAATTGTTCGAGAATTGAATCATTGACTATGCGTTCAAGTATCTTAACAACAGCTGAAGTTAGGCTAATAGTCGATAATTCTCAGATTTGGTGCGATCACCTTTTTTGAATACAGGCGTTATGTTGGCTACTTTCCAGTAGAGTAGAGTAGAGTATTTTTATTTATAACACATACATAAATAAATGTCACAAAACAGCGCACATGCCTGGTGGCATACTTTAGCACTGAAAATATTGCCAACGACAATACACAGCCATTTTCTAACTAAATTTTACAACAACGAAAAAGAAAACACTAAAGAACAAAATGCTTAGCATGTCATAAGATATTTCTTCACCGGTCTTAGAAAATGTCGCTTGTTGCTGCATTCTCGAACTCATGCTGGAATTGAGTTCCAAATTTTTGGGCCAGTGTGATGGATGCTGAATCCCGCTCTCGATGTCGGGCGAATTTCATACGAAAAGTCAGAACGATGCGTAGTAGGATAATTATAATTAGTTGGAAAAATGCCGGAGAAATTTACAGGTAAATTATTATATTGATAATCGTGACAAATACTAGAGATAGAAATTAAATGAAGTTGGTCCAAAGAGAAAATTCCTGAAGTCCCATATAGGTGTCTAACTGAAGATCTGCAATCAACATTAAAAAGAATCCTCATTGCTTTATTCTGAAGTATTTGGAGAGATTTGAAAACAGACGAAAAGGTAGATGCCCAAACCGAAATGCAATAGAGAAAATATAGTTGGACGAAAAAATAATAAATAGATTTTAGAATAGCTTTAGGAAAGAAATGACGAAGACGAGTTAGCATGCCAATATTTCGGGAAGTTTTTAACGACAGTGTTTTTACATATTTATGAAACGACAAATTTTCATCTAAAATAATCCCAAGATATTTGAATTGATCTTCCCGTTCTAATTCAAGACCATTCAAGAAAAGAGAGAAGGTATCTGACAATACTGATCCAGTTCACGAAAATAACATATATTGGCATTTTTTTTCATTAAGAGCTAGTAAATTCCTTGAATACCAATCAGATACAGTTAGTAACATACTTTCGAGTTTCTGGAAAAGAACTGATAGGTCCCGGTGAGAAGCAAAAATTACTACATTATCAGCAAACATTATAATTTTACAAAGAGGCAAAACTTCTGGCCAATCATTTATAAAAAGAAGAAATAGAATAGGCCCAAGGACAGAGCCCGGAGGCACTCCGTAATTAATCGGAAAAGTTTCGGAACGGAGATCACGAGACTTATCAACACAATCTAGTCGTCTCCCAGAAAGGTAAGATGCAAAAAATTTAAAAGCTTGTGTTGAAAACCCATAAGACTTGAGTTTAAAAAGAAGCAACGAATGATTTACGGTGTCAAACGCCTTGGCGACATCAAGATAAATCGCCAACGCGTGTTGACCATCATCTAGTGAATCATTAATACTTAGTAAAAGCTCATGAATTGCCAGTTCAGTTGACTTTCCTTTTATAAAACCATATTGAGACGTGTGTAATTTCTTACTATCAAATAAATATTTTTGTAATTGACTATTTGCAAGTTTTTCCAAAATTTTGCTGAAAACCGAAAGTAGAGAAATGCCTCTATAATCTGAAGGGTCAGTTGAACTCCCAGCTTTAGGTAATGCTATAACATTTGCTTTTTTTTAAAGATCAGGAAAAACCCCATGCATAAATGATAAATTAAAAATATGTGCCAACAAAGGTGAAATGCTTGACGCTATTTGCTTTGCGGTTTGAGCCGAAAATCCAAATTCGTCCTTAGAAAAACTCCTTTTAAGCTTCAGAATAACTTTTTCAATCTCATGAGGCTTAATCTCAGAAAAAGAAAACGAATTTTCTGCATCTTGCTCATTAACAGGGACAAAAGGGGAATTATGTTGCATATTCATAGTCAATGCAAGTCTAGAACCAATATTACTGAAATAATCTTCAAAAGCATTTAAAATTTCACTGGGCTCTTTAACATTTTCTCCATTTAAAATAAGGCAATTAACACTAGTACTTTTACGACTATGAGGACGTATCTTTTCATTTATCAATTGCCATGTTTATCTCATATCCGATTTATACTCCAAAAATTTCTCTTTATAATATTTCTCTTCTCATGTCTGATAATTGAATTTAGCTTATTCCTATAAACTCTGAATTCTTCAAACGACTCAGGTGTCTGTAATTTTAAATAATTCTTAAATTTTCTATTTTTATGTTTTAACGATGTCAAAATACCTTCAGTAATCCATGGGTCAAATTTCTGCACAAACTTTCCATGCGAAACTTGTGTTGAAGAAGCCCGATCCCGCAGTCGCATCATTTGATCAATAAAATCTGAAAACGCAGCATTTGCGTCATCTGAGCCATAAACCGAACTCCAATCATGGTCACCAATTAACTGACGTAGAACTTTACAATCAATCCATTTATATCGCTTTTTTGAATTATCCATTGTTGAATCTCGATGTTGTTTATTACTATTATTTAAATTTAAAAGAACACTCACCGGAAAATGATCCGACATATCAGACAAAATTACTGACGATTTTTAAGCATCAAATAAAACAGGAGAGAAAAATATATTATCTAATAATGTAGCTGTGTTAGCTGTAACTCTTGTCCGCAGAGAAATACTTGGAAGAAAATTAGAACACAAAATCATAGTTAAAAACTCCTTATTATTTCCAACATCGAGATTCAAAAGATCAAAATTAAAATCACCCGAAATAATAACCGGTTTTTTCAACGCTTCCAGATTTTTCAACAGTGTTTCAAAAACTTCAAAAATCTTTTTGCGTTACCTGACGGAGATCGATAAACAGAGCCGAAAATAAATGGATTACAGCCCAAAGGTACAACTGCAACAAAAATAGTCTCACATAACCCTTCATCAAATACAGACAAATAACTGAGAATATTAAAAGACCAGTCATCACGAATATACAGCATCTGACCTCCTCTCGCATTGACACCTTGTACGCGAAATACACTTCATCCCAGGTAGATCTAACATTGTAAGGGGTGTATTAACAGACAAAAAAGTTTCGCAAACTCCAACAATGTCTATAGGACTAGATGCAAGCAAGAGCGTCAGTTCATTGAATGCACTTTGTAACCCCTGGGCATTTACATGTAACGATCAGATCGAAAAATCACAATTTTTTGTTTTATCCAAGAGAAAGTTGCCTGAAGAATAATCACATTCAGGTAGATTATTTACATAAGGCATATCTTTATCACTTCCGGCAGTTGAATTTAGAATAACATCTAATTTCAAACGAGAATCAAGAAAACACTGAAAACGATCCATAAGCCAAAAAAAAGAAAAGAAAAATTCACTGCTTCTTAGTTTAGACGACAGGTTCATATGACACATTGCGAATCTGAACTACGTCGGAAATCGTTTTACACGGAATGATTTGCGAACCACACTTAACATAAACCATACCTCGTAAAGTCCATACATTTTTCAACTCAAACTTACTGCGCGCAAGCTTGTAGATTTCTTGCCTTTCCCTGGTTAGAGCCCCATTTACATAGATTCGGGAACCTTTCAAATTCTTGCGATTGCGCAGGATCTCAACTGCAGATGCCTCAGTAAAAAAATGTAAGTTCAATCGGAGTTTTTATTTCCGAGGCACCTCCCAAACGCCTTGCACCCTTGACAACGGATTTATCCAGATTGACTCCCATTTCACTGTTAAGTCGAGCTAATACTTTCTCAGCAAGGTGAGGCAAATCACGCACGGGAGAGTCTATCCCAGATACAATGACCTTAGTCAGAAGAGATGACTGGTTTATATCATCCAGCTTAGTTTCAAGTTTTTGGAGCTTTGCGCAATTTTGAACAATTCTTGCCCATAAATCGCCAAGTGATTTCTCAATCGGTTCAAATTTACCCTTGAATTGCAGATCAATCGTTTCATAGACAGCTTGCGTAACAGTATCAAGAAAATCTGACTTAATCTGTGTCACCGAAGAACTCCCTAATCTACTACACTGGTCTTCCACTCTCCTACGAATTTCATCCTGTATGCCGTCACGAAGGTTAACAATTTCTGACTGCATCAAGTTAACCGACTCAGATAAATCCCCGGCTAAACCTTCCGAGTCCTCCGTACACAGCCTTATCGCTCTCTGAACATTTTTTCTGCCATCTCTCAGCGCTTCTTCATATTTCTCCGCGTAGGCCCATATATTCTCTGACGTTACTATCTTAATTTCGTCAGTTCCGTAACAGCAAACTTCATAATTACTCCCATCATCTTTGATAGGTATCATCCGCATAATTTTGCAAGGCCACAGCTTGTAATATTTAAATTGAGCAAACGCCCAGTTTCCCACTTGCATATCTTCAGCAAATGACAAAATGAAAAAAAGCAAAATCTCTCTCTCAATACGTCCGCACACCTTGTGTGTATGAATGTCTAGCAGCGGAGAAACATTCAAAATACAACAGGTTTCATAACATTACCACAACCACTCGGATTACATCTACCTCTTCCCAGCCAACAAGAAAGTCGGTCGGGAACGATCCTCAATAACCAGGCTTCGACATAAGCCAAAGCCAGTTCTTTTCACGCTCAGAGGTAGACATTTTCACTCATCATCGTGGTTAGTGAAAACGTCGGTTTCCCAGCGAAACCTAAGCAATCATACTACAGAAATGATCCTGTAAAGTATGATCTGCCAGTCTAACCAGAGAGCTAACAGTCTGCCGGTAGCTCTCTAGAGATAAGTGACGTCTGGAAGATTTTCGTGAGAGGCTCTGCTATCACTTCTGCGGTTTCTTTTAATAGTCTGGGATGTATATTATCGGGCCCTTGCGACTTGTTAGCATCTAATTTCAGTAAACGTTTAAGGACATCTGTAGGAGATACCGTGGTGCTCTCCATTGGGGCTTTTACATCGTATTTCGGTGGGGAAGGTAAAGGGCCATCTGGTTCAGTGGTGAAAACTGAGACAAATTGTAGGTTCAGTAAGTCAGCAAGCTTGTTAGTGTCTGTAGTTTCTTCACCTAGCTCTGTTATCAGTTTTTTGATACACTGTCTATAGTGGTCTTGGCTAGAGACGTACCGCCAAAACTTCTTTGGGTTTGTCTTGGCTTCATCAGCAATTTTGGATTCAAAGCTCGTGTACAAAGCCCGCGTCCAGTTTTTAAGTTTGTTCTGGCTTTTGGAATATTTCTCTCTATTTTCAGGGGAGTGGTGTTTTTTATATTTCTTCCATTGTCTGCTTTTACAGTTGATTTCCCTCTTAATCTCTTTTGTCATTATCGGAAGTGTTCTTGGTTTGGGGACGAGCTTGCTCGAGGTGTACTGATTTGCTTTGCTTATCAGTAATTCTTTGAAGCACTGCCATTGCTGTTCAAGAGAACCAGATAAGACGTCGTCCCATCTGATGTTGTTGAGATCCATTCTAGTCTTCTCATAGTTAATAAAGGTCTTCTTGATGTTGCAATTCATTAATTTGAGGAATGTTGTTCTAATGTCTATGGTGACATGATCACTCTTTCCGATTGGGGGCATGTAAGAGGTAGAGAGGAGAGCTTCTGGTCTCCTGAGAAATACCAGGTCGAGAAGGTTTGGTTGCTATCCCTCCCTAAAACGCATCAGCTGGTCGACAATTTGGCGGAGAAGGGTATCATGAATAATGTCAATGATTGGGCTCGTAGGACCAGATGAGACGTAGGGAAACTGGTCTTTCCAGATGATGTTAGGCAGATTGAAGTCACCTGCGATTAGAAGATCGCCTTATACAAGAGGGTTTCGGCTATCTTGGAAAGTAGTAGGGTTAGCTAAATGGAACTTTCAGGAACATATCCACACCTTAAATTGTGTCCTAGGAAGATCTTTTGATGCACCAGCCTCTATCCTTTCCCAGTCCAAGGGAAGGATTTATAAAGGTAAAGTGTTGGGTACATATTCCCATGGGGATCTATCCCTTTATTTCTTAAGATACTTGATGAACTGTTTGAGCTAATATGAACTTGTCCATATGATCTTCAACACCATAGGCAAATTTGACCTAAACCTATATGGTTTGGCATTATCAATGACAGTAGTCTCTAAATCTTGCTTGACTATGTTACAAAACTAAGAAACAAGCTTTTTAAAACCCTTACCTTAGCAATAATAATCTTGAGAAAACTCCAAAAAGCTGCTGTAAAATTCGAGACGAGGTTTTTTTGGCTATCTTTGAAAGTATCAAATCTAGGTAAATTAGACATTCAGAAATCCATCCACAACCTAAATTGTATTCTGGGAAGATCTTTTGAAGCATTTATCTCTAACTCCTCCCCCCCTCCCCTAAAGAGAGTAGACCTTTAATAAACTTGGATAAATGTGTTATAAAAATGAAACTTTCAGAAATAAACTGGAAAGAATATCATTTTAAATTTCAAAAAGAAATCTTAATAGGCCAAGCGCTAACAATCCTACTCAAATCCTTTAAATTATAGCCTATTGCCAAAAGATAAAGTCAAAGAAAAGTAGACACAAACACAAATTATGAAAAACATGTTTTTTCCAAAGTTAAAAAAAAGTCTTCTAGCATTGGATGGCTCTGGGCTGGTATAATGAATGATCTGTGTTTTTATTGGTCATGTGTTTCCATGTTTAGTGATTAGTCTGTGCTGCATATTGAGAAGGTTGTTCAGCAGGCTCTAAAGGAGTATTTTGACAGCAAATCAAATATACTTGAGACATGATATTGAAGCCATTGAAAGCACAAGAAAAAAGAGGAATCAAAAGGAAAAAGGATTTTTCTAGGATAAGAAACAATTGAGTAGGGTAAGATATAGAAGTTGGACAGCTAATCACCACTTCAACAGTTAAATCATTGTAAAATCTCTATCTTAATACCCAGAAGGCAAATTGTTTCACCACTGGATTTACCTTAAATTGTAATTACCAGCAATATAATGTGGTGATGACCGCCTGTAGATCTTTTGCTGGTGTGAAACTTTAGGTAACGTTTGAGTCCCAATTGAGCTTAAAGTCAGCATTGCCCCAATCTTTGCCAGCCCCATTTTTGAAGAAGTTTAGAGAGGTTGCCTAGACTGTCTTTTCTATCAACCCATCCCGCAGTGGTATTGATCAAATACTAAAAAGTTTTTGCTGCTCACTTCCATGAGACCAAGGGAGATAGAGTTTTTGGCTGTGCCCTCTAGTACAGCTCAGAAGAGGAGGGGTAAATAATTGTTTCACTACCCTGGAGTTCAGCAGCTTCTGAGTGGCTATTACATCATGCCTCTTTTGTTGATATGCCAGAATGGGCAACTTCTAAGTTTGTAGGTGTTGTTCATATGGAGCATACTGAAGGGTGGGGATAAGTTTTGTTGTCCTTTTCTGTACACTCTCTAGAACCCTAGCATCTGTCTAGTATTGCAACCATACTATTACCATTCCGAACTCATGGTGAGGGCAGACAAGGGGTGTATACAGTTTCTTTACTACACATACTTCTTGAGATAAAAGTATACTTAATAAACCCAAGGGCTTGGTTAGCTTTAGCCACCTGTGCTTGTATGTGGATGTGAAATTTCAGTTCATTATCAATAATAACTCCTAAGCCCTATCTATAATAACTCATATCTAAACCTATATACACAAAACCCAAGATTAGGTGCCTTTTGTCTATGTTTAGGAAAGATAGTTTTTAATCAAGATATACTAGTACTACTAACTCACTGCAGCATCAAACCACCTGAGGCCAACACAGCTATGCACTGAACAGAATGGCCTATGTACTTAACTGAATTGCCTATGTAGACTTAACTGAATGGCCTATGTAGGATTTCTAAAAAGGGGGGCAGGGGGTTGATGAAATTTGTGAAAATAAGGAAATTTCTAGTGTTGACTTCTAATCAATACTGCAATAGGGAAATAGCCGAAATTTCATACATGAGAGGGATCCACAAAGTGGTGGGAGTATTTGAAATTAGCCAAAAAAATGTTTTACCACAAAGGGGCAACCTAACAGTTTTAGCACAGATTATCTATTAGGTTTCACAATAGTCTGTGGTTTTAGATAGTAATATTGTGCCATGGAGCATCAAAACTTTTTCTTATTGTTTTTTTTTTTTATTGGTACGGAAAAATGTCCCCTTTAATTTCCATTTTATTTTGTTTTCCTTTTAATTTCTGTTAATTTTCATTTAAGTTTTCCTTGTTTATGCTCTTTTTTGGGCCATAGAAATGTCATTCAAAATTTGATGAGGATCTTTGTTTTTCTTCTAATAAATGGTGGAATAGCTGTCAGTGGCAGATCCAGGGGAGGGTCGAGGGGTGTGTGCACCCCCCTAACATTGTCTAAAGTAGAGTAATTTACTTAATTAGTGGAAGTTTGCATTAATTAAACTTGCTCCTAACCCAAGTTTATTGGATCAACCTATTTTGCGCCCCCCCCCCCTAAAAAATCCTGGATCCACCACTGATAGCTGTGATGGTTTATCATTTTTTTTATATTTTCATGTTGTGATATATATTTTCTCAGATTGTAGTTTGTGAGTGATGTGAAAAAGGCTAATTACCTGTTTTGGTGGAGAGCCAAGATAAGAGCTAGTTTTGGTGTGTACAAAAGTTTTTGTATGAAATTCTTAGACCTTTCCTGAACTTTAAAGAATAAACATCTCTGTTTGAAAATCTTTGCACTTTGTGAATTTAGGTAGCAACAAGGGTTCCTGATGAGACCAATTTTTATTTATATATATATATATATATATATATATATATATATATATATATATATATATATATATATATATATATATATATATATATATATATATATATATATATATATATATATATATATTATATATATATATATATATATATATATATTATATATATATATATATATATATATATATATATATATATATATATATATATATATATATATATATATATATATATATATATATTGGCATGTAAAAACAGCTTTTCCCATTTGATCTGCCATCAGCAGTCTAATTACTCTGGATCACGTATTTTGGCAGAAACTTTCTCAAAATGCCTTTGAAACCAACTCGAGACTTTGAAACATACTTTTAATTCCTAAAAACATCTAATAATAACATTGCACTTCTAATTACTGATTTTCATATATGTACTGGAATAAATTAATTCAAAATTAGATTCTTTAAAATATAGTGTTATGACATTGAAACCAAGTTTTGTGTTCAAGAGAAATCTGACTTGTCTACCCATGAAAAGATCTAATGTTGCTTCTGTTTCTACATTCTCTGGAGCACTTGCACCTTGGTCTAGGTTTTTATAATGGGGGAGATAGAGAACAATCATACTGTCTATTATTTACATACTGTGTTATTGACCTACAAATAAAGTGAACATACCACTAGATGCCATTTTGTATGCTCTTCCTGAACATAATAATTGCTTTCCTTACAAATCCAATTCTAAGCCCTTTTAGGACCCTTGAAAATAATAATTTCATTCTATATTTTTTTTGAATATAAAAATGGGTTACAACATTTGTTTAAAACTTACTTTTTCATTATAAATCCATTTTTTAAAAGTTGTACAATTCACAAACATTGATTTGTCAAGATTAAGTTGAATAAAAAAAATTCAAAACAAATCCACCATGTTTTCTTCTTATTCTGTCATGCTGCTCAAAAACTACCAATTCAGCTGTATATAAAATAAATATCAAAGCCAACAGAAGAAACAGGGTGGATAGAAAAATGGAGAAATTGGTTTGAATTTTTTATCCAACTTAATTGTGACAAATCAATTTTTGTGAATTATATAACCTTAACAAAATGGATTTTATAATGAAAATATAAGTTTGAAACCAGTGTTTTAACCCTTTTTATACCATGAAACATAGACCAAAATTATCATTTTCAAGGGTATAAAAAAGGCTTGAAACTGAATTTGCAAGAAAATCAATTATTATATTCAGAAAGAGCAAAAAATGGCATCTAGTGGTACATTCACTTTATTTGTAGGTCAATAATATGAACTGCTCAATATTTACCATAATATTACCTAGGTAAGTGAAGCTGTTCTCTTGATTGATCTTCTCATTACCCAACATCACCCACACTGTCACAATAACAACAATCACAATTGGAAATAGTATTGACAGCAAAATTGAATGGAATTACCCTTCTTTTTACTATGTTTCCTTTAGAAGAGCTGAAGGGTAGAATTCCAGCTTATAGGCTTTTTGTTGTCTTGAATAAAACTCTCAGGAATCCATCAAGAGCTTTAATGATCTCCTGGTAAATATTTTTAACCACCTGCTTCCTCTCTTTCTACCTGATCTTTATCAGTCTTTATATTATAAAAGCAAAACCTAGCAAAATAGATCTTCACCTGATTGAGGCACAAGAAAATTGTTTTGAGCCTCATAGTTTTGCTTAATCCCAACTAATAAGGTTTTAAACATCTGTAATTATGTTTCTTAATTTTAGAAAAAAATCAATGATTTTAAAGACATTATATTATATTTAACATATTAAAACATTGTATTTTTAAAGCAAATCTTAATGAAAACATAATTAAAAACTGAAAATTAAGATAAGCAAATTTTTGGTCCTAGTTCAAAGTTACCCTACTTTTCAGAAGGAAATACTATGAAATTCTGAAAACAACTTTAACCAGGCCAATTCTAAGTACTTACTTAGGCCTAAATATCATTCCTAAATGCAATTCACTTTACTTTATGTTAGCCTGCTAAAAATCCATCAAAATGATATATATAAATGGGAGAAATGATGCAACCCTACTTAACTCCTGATTTAATACAAAACTAGCTACTAACCTCATTTCATACCTTAACTGCACTAATTTTATTCTTGTACATAGCATTAATCACTTTAATGTATTTATTTGGTATACCATAGGCTACAAGAAAAAGATCTTCAATAAATCTCTTCTATTAGCTGAATTAAATGCTTGTTTATAATCTATAAAAACTGAAGACTAAGGTGATTTGGTAAATTTTTACCAAATCATATTATTGAGTTTCAAATAAACTGAATTTACCATTTGATGCCTTTTTTTATGCTGATTAGAAATATAACAATCATTTCTATTGAAAATGAATTTTAGCCCCCTCCTCTCTATATATGTGAATTCAGGGTATATATTTCTACATTAGGGGGGGGGGATTTCATTTCTGATGTAAATGGGAGGTAAGTTTAAACTTCCCCCCCCCCCTAATGTAGAAATATATACCCTAAATTGGCATATATAGGAGGGGGGGGCTAAAATTCATTTCCAATAGAAATGATTATTATTTTCGTAATCAGCATATAAAAAGGCATCGAATGGTGTATTCACTTTATTCCTAACTCAATAATATGATTTGGTAAGAATGTACTGGTGATTCATGACTCAGGTACTTCTTAATTATTAATCCAAGGGTGGAAATTTTATTGATGCATCCTCTACTATTCTTCATATCACACTTTTCTTCTCTTAAAACTAGGCTAAGATACTATCTGTCCCTATTTCTACCAAGCTGGGCATTAAAATCCCCTAAAAAAAAACTACCATATTTCCACCTAGGATCCTGTCTATTTGTTATTGTAAGTAAAATTCACAATAACAGAAAATTTGATTATAAGCAGCAGAACCATACACTAATTTTTTTTTTTACCTTGATTTGCTTTAAGCCATAGACTAAGGTGGGGCTAATTAAATGTAATAGTTTAAACTTACAAAGCACATGTTTATAAATTTAAAATTATTGCGGTTCACATATCGTCGATTGTAGGCTTATAAGAAGGAATGACCAAGGATATGACAAGAAACTTTCAAGGAAAGTTGAAGGGGATGTTGAATTACTTGAACTAAATAGAATTATGCCCGTGCCACATCATAGTCACATCTATCGATAAGGAAAGCAAAATTTCATGGATGATAAGGGATTTTTTTTGATTTTAGCGTCACACTTGTATTTAAAAAGCAAAAAATTAACAAATTACTGTTGGTGTAAACTCATTAAACTAATTTCTGGCAATTTTAATTTTTTGCTTTTTAAATACAAGTGTGACGCTAAAATCAAGAAAATTCCCTTATCATTCATGAAATTTTGCTTTCCTTATCGATAGATGTGACTATGATGTGTACTTACTTGTACTTGTGGCGGGAATCAGGCGTTTCCACCTCGCCCGGCATCGATGATCTTGGAGACCTTCTTGGACCATGTTAAGCGATCTTCTGCCAGCTGCTCTGCAAAAGCGAGCCACTGAGTTGACCATCTGTGTCCGAACTTTCTGAATCCCCCGATAGGTTCAAGGTCTGATTTGGCCAGGTTCCACCAGTTCTTCCTCTGTCCTCCTTGGCGTCTCTTCCAGGAGCTAATAGGCTCGACTAGAAGTATTTGGCGAGGCAAGTATTCTGGCGGCTTCCGTAATACATGGCCCAACCATTTCAAACGGCGTTCTTTAATAGTGAGCGCAACATCTCTCTGAATATTGCACATTCGACGTAGATCCGCGCTGGAGATACGGTCACGCAGCTGTATTCTGAGAATTCTTCGCAGGCAGGTATGCTCAAACACCTTCAGTGTATTCTCATGCTGTAATTTTACCGACCATGTTTCGCATCCGTAAAGGAGAACGGTGCGGACTAGTGCCATGTCGATTCGAACTTTCGTTCGGACACTGACATCGCGGCGATTCCATAAGGGTTTCCGAAGGGAGGCAAAGACTGTCTGCGCTTTCTGTATTCTCTGTTGGATATCAGCGTCGGAAGATCCGTCAATACATATTTGGGAGCCTAAGTATGTAAAACAGTTGACTTTTTCCAGCTGAACTTGATTGACAGTTAGTGTGAATGGTCCTGTGTCTTGGTTAATAGCCATGAATTTCATTTTCTCTGTGCTGACTTTCAAGCCGATCAGGTCTGCCCAGGCCACCACGTTGTCAAGCATGTTTTGAGCTTCTACGGGGTCTGACAGGAGGCCAACATCATCCGCATAATCGAGGTCAGTCAGTGAAAGATTCTGTCCGATCTGAACTCCTGGATAGGACGACTATGATATGGCACGGGCATAACTCTTCTTAACTTTTGTCAGATTCCACTCCCGCTGTTCTGAGTTTTCATCGTTTCTAGTTTTAAAAATTATGCCTTAAACCTTGATTCTGATTGGTGAGTCAAAAATTTATGTTTGAAAGTTGAACAATGTTCAACTCGAGAAATTACGAACGGCAAACGTAATTGGCGCTGTAGTCGTGCGTAATTTTGATTTTATCGACAAGTGTGACTATAATGTGGCACGGGCATAACTTTTCTCAGATTCCACTCCCAGATAGAAAAACCGCTGTTCTAAGTTTCTACCTTTTCTAGTTTTAAAAATTATGCCTTAAACCTTGATTCTGATTGGTGAGTCAAAAATTTATGTTTGAAAGTTGAACAATGTTCAACTCGAGAAATTACGAACGGCAAACGTAATTGGCGCTGTAGTCGTGCGTAATTTTGATTTTATCGACAAGTGTGACTATAATGTGGCACGGAAATTACACTATGTACATCCAGGTTGTTGAAAGGGCGTAATAATAGAAAAACTATATATTGAGTTTCCTAGTTTCGGGAAGTTTTAATATTACGTAGTGATGCATTCGTTCGTAAAGAGTCAAGTAGTTCATGCAAAGTAAAAGGTTAATTCAGATACTTATTTTAGAACGTTATTTAACTAAGTTAATCCACTTGATATTGGACGAAATTATATACAGTGATGTATAATTATCTATCAGAGTCGTCTAAAAGGACTGCCGAGTCTTTCTTCAGGTGTGGAGGAGGAAATATTTCTAAAACCTCAAAAATACGTTTTTATGCAAGAATTGTCTAACTTCCGACGGGCCTTCATATAAACACAGAAATGGGCTATAAGCGGACGAAGGGGATGGGGGATTAAAAACTCATCTTTAATCTCCCTTCGCTTGGACTAAGCCTGAATATCAGTGTTGTGACGTAATAGCCTCCCTCCAAATGTAGATTTTTGTTTCTATAGCACAAAAGATTACGTTCATTTGCTTGTTGGCACAAAAGGTACGGGTTGGCTTCAAATTCTGTGATACACATTTAAGTTTCTAGCTTCAGAAACGGTAATGCCGCTTATAATTCCTAGTGTTACGTTGTCCATACTAAGTCAATGGTTAATATAGACATTTACTTGGTGTTCATTCACTTAATTTTAGTTAAAATTATGTACAGTCGTTCTTAAAGGATTCGGACAAACGGTCAAACTTTTTGTCTAAAAATTCAAACTTTTTGTCCAAAAATTCTTTTTTTCACTCTTTACATTTATTTGAAAAAAGCTATTTTTCTAAGTTTAATTCTGGTAGGATTATTTTTGATTTGGACAAATACTGCTCAACCATGGGCTTCTTGCCTCGTCAAAATACACCCCCGCCATCGAATTGATTATTCCATTCAATTAAATTAATACTTGGCATTTAGAATATAAAAAACAACACAAATACAATTCCTATCTTTTTACTTGCCTCTATAATTACCTAATGCTCTATAATTACCTTTATGGAGCATTATTACCATCATAGAGCTATACAAGGGCCCCGGTAGAAAATTTTCCAGGGGGGGACGACAAAATATCAGTAGTGGTTGAATGACAGGGAATAAGTTCCAGAAATTTTTATCGTAGGAATAAGTTTATTTTTAAATAGTTTTATGAAAAACTCTCAAATAAAAAGAGCAATTAAATTGCATACAAAACGAAAAAAAATACCCCCCCCCCTTCCCCAAAAGCAAGCGATTTTATTGGAAATCCCTTTATTAGATACATCAAATCAGAGAACCCTACCCTAGAGGTTTCAAGCTCCAATCTTCCAAATGTGGAATTTCGCTTTTTTTTTCCAGAAGAAACATCGTCAATGCATGTTTATTTGTTTTGTTGTTTCCCAAGGTTGATTTTATCAAACTGAAGGTCCAAGATAATTGGGAGGGAGCTCATTCAAACGTAAATTTAAGGCTCTTTTTTAAGTGACCATACACATTGAACCAGGAAAAAATCTTCTTGCTATTTTGGGGCACAAAACTACGACTTTACCCCGAAGAGGATGAATTTGCAATCAATTCAATTCTGAAAAGCTAATTGATTTAAAAATATGAATAACGATACTTTAGGCCTTCCGGTTGTAAAAGAAGTAATGCCACACGGTGGCAGTACTGGATTCAACCAAGTTGATCCGCTTTATTTGTAATTAAATTAGGTTATTGTTTGGCGATCTGTAATTGCGTATCAGGGATAATGAGGTGGGATGAGTCATTGTTTAGGTGGGGGTATGGTACATTCCTAAAAAAGTATATTTTAATGGACAAACTGCTTGCTCTTCACGAGGCTTTAGATAAATGTTGAAAGAGGCAGAGGGGAGTAGAAATTAATTAGGTTGTTCCTCTATTCAGCTAAAATGGTACACTCCGATTTCTACCAGCACAGAGGTGGAAAAGGCAAGGCAGGTCATCATCAGCCCTGACAGGAAATAGCTTTAGGGTGGCAAATACTGTGAGGAACTTAGTTTTCAGCAATTTTAAATGGTGTTATTTTCTTTTCTATTTACATGAAGTATTTAATGTATTTAAACAAATGTACTCATATGTAACGTATTTATCGATAATAAAATACTATTGCAGGAGTTGTGATGGCTTCAATTATGTAGAAGATCAAAAGCCTCACGGAATTTCCATCCATACCAATAATAATACCCCTTTTTATCCAACCGAAATTCTTTTGTAGTAATATCCACAAGGATTTTTTACCAAAATTACTATTCATCGCCAATTTTTTAATTATATTCGAATTTTATCCTAAATTTAAATTGAAAATTTAAACGTAGGACGGTACTAATGCACTTACAATTATTGATTTACACATTTTAAAAGCAATGAACCAGAGATTTAAGGGACAGTTACCACAAATTATATCTTGGTTAGGCCTGGTATTGATTTAGAAAACAATCAGAAATTAAATAAAAAAGTCTTTTCAACTGAAAGCAAGGAACAGATTTGAAACCTATTTGAACAGATTATTCTTTATATGAAGGGGGCTGTCTCCTCCTTAGCTCCTTACTCTTTACTGTGAAGTTTTTTTTTTCCAATTTTTCAGAAAATTTGCAATTGGAAAGATAAGATTTTTCAAAGCACTAAAAATACTTTTGTTTAATGAGCAAGGTGTTGAGAAGGGGGCAGTCCCCTTATATACAGTGTAATTTATCTTTGTTTTAAGTTTTAAACTTGATCCTTACTTTAGCTGTAAACCCTTTTCTATTTTTTAATTAAATTTTAAGAAACTCTAAAGTTTTATGAATACCGTACTTTTGGTAATGCAGAAAAAACGACCAATATTTCAATAATCTCTATTCGGATTATGATGGGTAATTAAACAGTTCGTGGTAATGAACTGTAAGTACGAAACGACCCGGCCCAATAGTAACCAAAACTCTAGAAAGCTGAATTTTGATACCAATTGATATATCAAAAGAATTGGCTTATTATACTGATTCCAAATATGTAAGCTTCATTAAGTTTAGTTTTACCCATCAAAAGCTAAGAGCCTGAGAATATTTGTCTGATTTTCTAAAAAAGGGGGAATGACCCTCTCGAAGTTAAATAATTTCAATGAAAATTACACCATCAGATTCAGCGTATCAAAGAACCCTAATGTAGATGTTTCAAGCTCCTATCTACAAAAATACGGAATTTTGTAATTTGTGCCAGAAGAAAGATCACGGATGCGTGTTTATTTGTTTGTTTGTTGTTTTTTTGCCAGGGGTGATCGTATCGACCCAGTGGGCCTAGAAAGTCAAGGGAGGGTCAATTCTGGTGGAAATTAAAGGTTCTAGTGTCCTTTTTAAGTGACCAAAATAATTGGAGGGCAACTAGGCCCCCTCCCACTCCACCTTTTCCCCAAAATCGTTCGATGAAAATTTTGAGATAGCTTTTTTCTTCAGCATAGTCGAAAGGCCCAATAACTCTGTCTTTAGAGATAAAATGACCCCCTACAGCCCCTGGGGAAAGGTCTTTAAGGTGTTAAATTTACCCATTGTTTTATTTGCTATTGCGAATTTTTCAGGTGGGGAGGGAAGGAATAATTTTCTGCTGGGAGGATTTTACACAGAAAGAATTTTTTATGGAGAGGGAAGTTTCCAGGGGGTGAACTTTCCAGGGGAAATTTTACACTTAGTGAATTTGCCAGAATTCCTATACGAAATATCTTTATACGTCTTGCTTCTTCTTTACCGATTCAATTTTAGGCGTGAAGATGTTAAGGGTAATTGTCCGGGGTAGATTTTCGCCAGGATTGAATTGCCCAGAGGATATTTCTGTGGGGAGGGGATTTTTCCGTAGAGGTAGAGCAAGGTATCCTGGTTTTATAAAAAAAAAAACGTTCAGAAATTAAATAAAAAACAAGTTTTTTTCAACTGAAAGTAAGGAGAAACATTAAAACTTAAAAACAAACAGAAATTATTACGTATATGAGGGGGTTGACCCCTCCTTAATCCCTCATTTTTTACGTTAAAGTTTAAATTTTGTGCCAATTCTTTAAAAACAACTCATGAAACACAAGGGTATTATAATTAGAACAATAAGTAACTTTTTTTTTAAAGTGTCGAAAAACTGTAGCGTGAAAAGCGAGGTATTTAGGAGGGGAGGGGGGCAGTCACCTACATATACGAAATAATTTCTGTTCGTTTTAATGTTTAATGATTCTCCTTACTTTCAGTCGAAAAAACTTTTTTTTTAATTTAATGAAGCTTAAAGACAACCATTTTTCTAAAGGCAATTAAAAAGTACGTCGATTAAAGTAAAAGTGTATAAAAATCGAATAAGTAATTAATTAAAAAAATTTCACAAAACAATAGCCTTCTTACAAAAACTAAGATATAAACTCCCAGCATACAGTTCTGTTGAGCAATGACGGATATCTTTTACAATATCAACAGTTTTGAACTTGGTTATCAAACACCAAAATATTTAATGCCTTTAGACTCAATTGTTTATAAAAAGCGACGCATAGTCAAAGTAGGTTGTTCAAAGTAAAATATTAAAGCTAAGATTCAGAAAATCAAATAATAATTTTTAATTCAATATTTTTAATTTAATTTTGAATGCCAAAAATTAATATATTTGACACCTTTATACTTCATAACTGTAAACAATTAAATCTTTTTCAAAGCGACAATAAGATAAATACAATCACTCCTGGAAAAATAGATAAATGATAACAAAACACAAGAAATGTATCTGTTGCGGGGGAAAATACAAAAATTCCCAGCATTCCGTTCAAGGAAAATATTTCTGATTACAGTGGCTTCATATATCAGCTCATGGGTATTCTGGCAATGCAAGCAAACGCTGACGGCAATTTTTTTTTTTACCGAAATTGCCCCTTAATAAGTTGTTTTCCTTGTGTTTTCTTTAATTATACAAACTTTCTTGTGTACTAATAACTGCACTAATTACTAATTAACAAATACATATTTAGGATCGCCATAAACAGCTGATTCTTTGATTTAGTGTTATCAATAGTTAGGCTATTAAACTTTCGTTAATGGGTCAAAATCTATTGTCAGGCAGTCAATGATGGGGCAATACACATTTTTTCCAGGGTTTTTCCATGTTCTGCCTTTTTTCTTTTGGTTTCCTTATAATTACTTTATATTCCCAAATTTCAAGGAGGGACATGGCTCCCATGACCTCCCCCCCCCCCTGCTGGCGCATATGGAGCTATAATAACAATTATAGAGAATACTGAGGCTACTGCCATTATCTCACACCCTTATCAACTTTCTTATAGAGCGGTTTATTTAAAGTTCTCTCAAAATCGCTAGGTACGTCCTCCTTTTTCAAAAATCATATTCACAATCTTCAGTAATTTATGTCTATGTTCATATCCACTATATTTAAAAACAAACAGGAGTGAAGAGAAAACAATACGAAACGAGGGAATTTATTCAGGTAAATACGAATCATAGGCATGTTTTAATGCTATTCTCGCCTTTTTAGCCGCTAACCTTAAAGGTCCTTTTGTTATAGGCTCATTGACATTAGCTATTGGTTTTGTAATACAATTAATTAAAAAGAAAACTTTTTCACAAAATAAGTGTTTTTCAAAAAAAATAAAGAACGCCATTAAACCAAAAATGAACAGAAATACAATGAAATAATCTACCAAGCACAAGACTACCACAAATCAGCATCAATAAATGATTGAAACCCAGAACGAACAGAAATCACAGGCAGCGCTGGCGCGCTGCCTAAGTAAAGAACGATGTGGGCACAATGTGTTTTTTTTTCTTCATACCCGGGGACTTCGTATCGAAGGAGTTGTCGTAGAAACTTCGAAAAGGGCTCATTCGATTGGAAATTGGAGTGGCTAGTGCCCTTTTTAATAGCCAAAGTGATTGGAGGGCAAATAGCCCCTTCCCCCACGCCCATCATTCCCCCAAACACATCCAATAAAAATTTTGAGATAGCCATTTTGTTCAGCGTAGTTGATTTCCAGATATAAAATATCTTTTTGAGGAGGAAACTCCCCCAAAACCGTCGGGGCCAGGGCTTTAAGTTATGCCCTGGGGGCATACAAGGTTTTATAGAAGGCGTTGTCGTAGAAACTTCAAAAAAGGCTCATTTGATTGGAAATTCAAAGGGCTAGTGCCCTTTTTAATAGTCGAAAGTGATTGGAGGGCAGCTAGCCCCTTCCCCCACGCCCATCATTCCCCCAAACACATCCAATAAAAATTTTGAGATAGCCATTTTGTTCAGCGTAGTTGATTTCCAGATAGAAAATATGTTTTTGAGGAGGACACTCCCCCACAATCCTCGGGGCAAGGGTTGTAAGTTATGCCCTGGGGGCATATAAGGTTTTTATAGTAGACGTTGTCGTAGAAACTTCAAAAAAAGGCTCATTCGATTGGAAATTCAAAGAGCTAGTGCCCTTTTCAATAGTTGAAAGTGATTGTACGGTAACTAACCCCCCTCTCACGCCTACCTTTTCCCCAAACACATCCAATCAAAATTTTGAGATAGCCATTTTGTTCAACGTAGTTTTAAGCTCTGGAAATTAGGTCTTTGAGGATGACAACCCCCTCACAGCCCTCAGGACAAGGGTTGTAAGTTATGCCCTGGGGGCTTATAAAGATTTTATAGAACGCGTTGTCGTAGAAACTTCGAAAAGGGCTCATTCGATTAGAAATTGAAATAGCTTGTGCCCTTGTTAATAGTCGAAAGTAATTGGAAGGCAACTAACACCCCTTCCACGTCCACCGTTTCCCCAAAAACATCCAATCAAAATTTTGAGATAGCCATTTTGTTCCACGCAGTTAAAGTTCAGGAAATTATACCTTTAAGCAGGACACTCCCCCCACACTCTTCAGAGCAATGGTTATTAGTTAAGCCCTGGGGGCATATAAGTTTTTATTGAAATCTTTGTCGTAGAAACTTGAAAAAGGGCTCATTTTGATTGGAAATTCAAAGGTCTAGTGCCCTATTTAATAGTCGAAAGTGATTTAAGGGCAACTAGCCCCCCTCTCTCGCCCATCATTCCCCAAACACATCCAATCAAAATATTGAGATAGCCATTTTTTCAGCGTAGTTGATTTCCAAATAGAAAATATGTTTTTGAGGAGGACACTCCCCCCCAACCCTCAGGGCAAGTGTTTTAAGTTATGCCCTGAGGGCATATAAGGTTTGTATAGAAGGCGTTGTCGTAGAAACTTCAAAACAGGCTCATTCGATTGGAAATTCGAAGGACTAGTACCCTTTTTAATAGTCGAAAGTGATTAGATGGCAACTAGCTCCCCCCCCCCACGCCCATCATTCCCATAAACACATCAAATAAAAATTTTGAGATAGCCATTTTTTCAGCGTAGTTGATTTCCAAATAGAAAATATATTTTTGAGGAGGACACTCCCCCACAACCCTCAGGGCAAGGGTTTTAAGTTATGCCCTGGGGTTATGTAATGTTTCTATAGAAGGCGTTGTCGTAGAAACTTCAAAAGGGGCTCATTCGATTGGAAATTCAAAGGGCTAGTGCTGTTTTTAATAATCGAAAGTGATTGGAGGGCAACTAGCCCCCCACGCCCATTATTCCTCTAAACACATCCAATCAAAATTTTTAGATAGCCATTTTATTCAACGTATTGGAAAGTGTTGGAAATTAGGTCTTTAATGATGAAAACTCCTCCCTCCACAGCCCTCAGGGCAAGGGTTGTAAGTTATGTCCCTGGGGCATATAAAGTTTTTATTGAAAGCGTTGTCGTAGAAACTTCAAAAGGGCTCATTCAATTGGAAATTCAAAGGGCTAGTGCCTTTTTTATAGTTGAAAGTGATTGGATAGTGACTAACGCCCCTCTTATGCCCACCATTTTCCCAAACACATCGAATTAAAATTTTGACATATCCATTTTGTTCAACGTAGTTGAAAGTTCTGAAAATTTTGTCTTTTAAGATGATAACTCCCTCAGAGCCCTCAGGGCAAGGGTTGTAAGTTATGTCCCTGGGGCATATAAAGTTTTTATTGAAAGCGTTGTCGTAGAAACTTCAAAAGGGCTCATTCAATTGGAAATTGAAAGGGCTAGTGCCTTTTTTAATAGTTGAAAGTGATTGGATTGATTGGATGGAAAGTGATTGGAAACTACCACAAATCAGCATCGATAAATAAATGAAACCCAAAACGAACAGAAATTACAATACATAACCGAGTCAAACTCAAAACGAGCAGAAATTAACATAAGTTAGGCACAAAACCCCTATGCCTTCCCAAGGCCAGAACCTAATTTGCACTTTACTGAAAAAATACAAATGAATCTGCATTGTCAGTTTAATATACATATACTGATATTTAGTAATCAAATGTTAATATTATATGATTTATTAGAGTTATAAAAGTAAAAACATTTATATTTTTTCAGGAATCAAATTATGTTCTGGCATTGGGAAGGCATAGGGGTTTTGAGCCCAACTTATGTTAATTTCTGCTCGTTTTGAGTTTGACTCGGTTATTTATTTTAATTTCTGTTCGTTTTGGGTTTCATTTATTTATCGATGCTGATTTGTGGTAGTTTCACGCTTGGTAGATTATTTGATTTTATTTTTGCTCATTTTTTGTTTAATGGAGTTCTTTACTTTTCTTTGAAAAACTTATTTGTGGAAAAGTTGTTTTTTAATTATTTTCTTTTCATTTTATATTGTCATAGTCAAAACAAGAAAATAATATTTTAAATCTTTTCGTTTTTTAAGACTTTAATTCGTTTTTAAGCTATTTTTATGATGGAGAAAAATTTTCAGCAATTTTTAACAACATACACCCTTTTAAAAATCTGGACACAAATAGTAGTGTTTAATTTAGTTTCATAACTCCTCTAGATGACATGAAATGTAAAACTTGATACCATTTGCAAAAAAATCTGTTTACTTTCTTTGAAAGCTTGGATACACTTACGCTATTTTGATTTTGCTAAATCTTAAGAGTAGAAGTAGCCCCAAAAGTTTGAACATAATACCCTCAGTCGTTCTGGGGATACTGCTGAGATGTCTTTTAGGGAATTAGCATTAACACAGTGTATTTTGATTTAATCTCAAGGCAAAATTTAGTTTTAAACATAATAGGAAAATGGGAGGGTGGGCGTGGGAGGGGGATTAGTTGCCCTCCAATCACTTTCGACTATTAAAAAGGGGATCAGCTCTTTCTATTTTCAATCGAATGAGTCTTTTTCGAAGTTCCTACGACAACTCCTTCAATACGAAGCGCCCTGGTCTAAACAACAACAACAACAAAAAAATAATACATTCTACCCACATCGAACTTTACTATAAAAACGGCAAGCCTTCCAATCACTTTCGACTATTAAAAAAAGGCACTAGGCCTTTCGATTTCCAATCGAATGAGCTCTTTTTGAGTTTCTACGACAATGCTTTCTAAGAAACACCTTATATGCCCCCAGGGCATAAATTACAACCCTTACTCTAACATCTGTTAGGGTGGTTGTCATCCTCTATGACCTAATTTCCAGAACTTTCAACTACGTTAAAGAAAATGGCTATCTCAAAATTTTGATTGGATGTGTTTGGGGAAATGGTGGGCGTGAGAGGGGCGTTAGTCACTCTCCAATCACTTTCAACTATTAAAAAAGTCACCAGCCCTTTTAATTTCCAATCAAATGAACCCTTTTGAAGTTTCTACGACAAAACTTTCAATAAAAACCTTTTATGCCCCTAGGGCATAACTTACAACCCTTTCCCTGAGTGCTGAGGGGGGTGTCATGGTCAAAGACCTAATTTCCAGAACTTTCTACTACGTTGAACAAAATGGCTATTTGAAAATTTTGATTAGATGTGTTTGGGGGAATGGTGGGCGTGAGAGGGGGTTAGTTACCCTCCAATCACTTTGGACTATTAAAAAGGGCCCTAGCCCTCTCAATTTCCAATTGAATTAGACCCTTTAAAGTTTTTACGTAAACTCTATCTATAAAAACCTTATGTGCCCCCAGGGCATAACTTACGACCTTTGCCCTGGGGGCTCTGGGGGGTTTGTCATTCGTAAATACATAGTTTCCAGAAATTTCAACTACGTTGAACAAATTGGCTATCTATAAACTTTAATTGAATGTTCTTGGGGAAATGGTGGGCGTGAGAGGGGTATTAATTACTCTCCACTCACTTTTGACTATAAAAAAGGCAATTACAATTTCCAATCACATGAGCCCTTTTTGAAATTTCTACAACAACTTTCTATATAAGCCTTATATGCCCCCAGGGCATAACTTACAACCCTTGCACTGAAGGCTCTGAGGGGGGCTATCATCCTAAAAGACCTAATTTCCAGAACTTTCAACTACGTTGAACAAAATGGATATCTCAAAATTTTGATTGGATGTGTTTGGGAAAATGGTGGGTGTGAGAGGGGCGTTACTTGCTCTCCAATCACTTTCAACTATTAAAAAAGGCACTAGCCCTTTCAATTTCCAATTGAATGAGGCCTTATGAAGTTTCTACAACAACGCTTTCAATAAAAACCTTATATACTACCCGGGCATAACTTACAGCCCTTGCCATGAGGGCTGTGGTGGGGAGGGGTTGTTATCCTTAAAGACGTAATTTCCAGAACTCTCAACTACGTTTAATAAAATGGCTATCTAAAAATTTTGATTGGATGTGTTTGGGGAAAAGGTGGGCGTGAGAGGGGTTAGTTGCCCTCAAATCCCTTTCGACTATTAAAAAGGGCATTAGCCCTTTGAATTTCCAGTCGAATGAGCCCTTTTTCAAGTTTCTACGACAAAGATTTTAATAAAAACCTTATAGGTTCCAGGGCGTAACTTATAACCTTTGCCCTGAAGACTGTGGGGGAGTTTCCTACTCAAAGGTATAATTTCCTGAACTTTAAACTGCGTGGAACAAAATGGCTATCTCAAAATTTTGATTGGATGTGTTTGAGGAAATGGTGGGTGTGGAAGGGGTGTTAGTGGCCTTCCAATAACTTTCGACTATTAAACAGGGCACTAGCCATTTTAGTTTCCAATCGAATGAGCCATTTTTGAAGTTTCTACGACAACGCGTTCTATAAAAACCTTATATGCCCCCAGGGCATAACTTATAACCTTTGCCTTGAGGGCTGTGGGGGATGTGTTTAGGGAAAAGTTAGGCGTACACGGGGGGTTAGTTGACCTCCAATCACTTTCGACTATTATAAAGGGCTCTAGCCCTTTGAATTTCCAATCGACTGAGCCTTTTTTGAAGTTTCTACGACAACTTCTTCTATAAATACCTTATATGCCCCCAGGGCATAACTTACAACCCTTGCCCTGAAGGCTGTGGGGGAGTGTCCTCCTCAAAAATATAATTTATATCTTGAAATCAACGACGCTGAACAAAATGGCTATCTCAAAATTTTGATTCGATGTGTTTCGGGAAATGGTAGGCGTGGAAGGGCTGTTAGCTGCCTTCCAATCACTTTCGACTATTAAAAAGGGCACAAGCCAATCCAATTCCCAATTGAATGAGACCTTTTCGAAGTTTCTACGACAACTTCTTTTATACGAAGTGCTCTGCTCCAAAGGAAAAAAAATAATACTATGTGCCAACATCGTTCTTATATGCCCCCAGGGCATAACTTAAAACCCTTGGCCTGAGGGTTGTGGGGGAGTGTCCTCCTCAAAAACATATTTTCTCTCTATAAATCAACTACGGTGAACAAAATGGCTATCTCAAAATTTTGATTCGATGTGTTTGTGCGAATGATGGGCGTTGGGGGGGGGGGCTAGTTCCCCTCCAGTCACTTTCGACAATTAAAAATGGCACTAGCAACTCCAATTTCCAATCGAATGAGCTCTTTTCGAAGTTTCTACGAAAACTCCTTCGATATGAAATGCCCTGGTCTAAGACCACGAAAAAAAAGCAGTGTACCCACATCGTTCTTTACTTAGGCAGCGCTATTGTGCTGCCTATGATTATTATTTTTTCTTCAGACCAGGGCACTTCGTATCGAAGGAGTTGTCTTAGAAACTTGGAAAAGCGCTCATTTGATTGGAAATTGGAATGGCTAGTGCCCTTTTTAATAGTCGAAAGTGATTGGAACGCAACGAACACCCCTTTCACGCCCACCATTTCTCCAAACATATCCAATCAAATTTTGAGACAGCCATTTTGTTCAGCGTAGTTGAATGCCAGATAGAAATTATGCTTTTGAGATAACTGTTGCGATCAACGGCCAAGTTGTTGACGTGGTAAGGCAGTTCACTTACCTCCTATAAATTATATCATCAAATGGTACAATTGACGCCGAAATCTTAGCTAGATCAGCCAAGGCAAACTCTGTATTCGGGCAGCTCCTGGGATCAGTCCTCCACAAACCGCAAATTAGTCGCATTACAAAAGCCCGTATCTACAACGCCACCGTCTCAAGCATCATGCTGTACTTTTCTGAGACATGGCCGATAACCCAGACACAGCTAAGAAAGGTCGATACCATCCAAACTAGACACCTGCGTCAAGTTGACGGCTTCAAATGATATGACAAGATTCGCAATAATGAGATCCAGAGGACCTTCAAGTTAGCGAGCGTCTCCACCCAAATAGAAGCTCGTTCTCTAAGATGGTATGGCCACTTACTCCGCCTCCCACCAACTACCCCTGCAAGGATCATATCGGACTTCAATCCCTCGATTGTCTGGAAACGTCCTCGAGGGAGGCCGCGCACCAGATGGGCTGAAGTTATAAATCAACGCCTCTTCAACCGCAAGATCGACCCAAATGAGGCCCTATCCTTAGCCCTGGACAGGGATGCTTGGAGAAGACTGACAGCACTGTCAACCAGTTACCTCTACGCTGGTGACCCTGCTAAGCAAGAGCGTTAAGTCAAAGTAAGTCAAGTCAAAGTTGTCGTAAAAACTTCAAAAAGGGCTCATTTGATTGGAACTTGAAATCCTTCCCACAGTCCTCAGGGCAAGGGTGGTAAGTTATGCCCTGGGGGCATATAAGGTTTTTATAGAAAGCGTTGTCGAAGAAACTTCAAAAGGGGTCATTTGATTGGAAATTGAAAGGGCTTGTGCCCTTTTTAATAGTCGATAGTGATTTGAAGACAACTAACACCCCTGCCACGGCTACCATTTATGCAAGCACATCCAATCAAAGTATTGAGATAGCCATTCTGTTCAAAGTAGTTGAAAGGTACGGAAATTATATCTATGAGGATGACACTCTCACCACAGCCCTCAGGGTAAGGGTTGTAAGTTATGCCCTGGAGGCAAATAAGGTTTTATTGAAAACTTTGTCGTAGAAACTTGAAAAAGGGCTCATTCGATTGGAAATTCAAAGGGCTTTTAATAGTCAAAAGTGATTGGAGGGCAACTAACCCCCCTCTCATGCCAACCTTTACCCCAAACACATCCAATCAAAATTTTTAGATAGCCATTTTGTTTAACGTAGTTGAAAGTTCTGGAAATTAGGTCTTTGAGGATGACCACCCCTTCACAGGCCTCAGGGCAAAGGTTGTAATTTATGCCCTGGGGGCATATAAGGTGTTTATAGAAAGCGTTGTTGTAGAAACTCAAAAAGGGCTTATTTAATTGGAAACTGAAAGGGCTAGTGCCCTTTTTAATAGTCGAAAGCGATTGGAAGGCTTGAAATTTTTATGGTAAAGATCGATGTGGATACAATGTATTATTATTATTATTATATTTTTTTTTAGACCAAGGCACTTCGTATCGAAGGAGTAGTCCTAGGAACTTCGAAAAGGTCCCATTCAATTGAAAATAGAAAGGGCCAATGCCCTTTTGAATAGTCGAAAGTGATTGGAGGGCAACTAATTCCCTCCCACGCCCATCGTCCGATTTGCCCATTATGTTTAAAAACTAAATGTTGCCTTAAGATTAAATCAAAATGCACTGTGTTAATACTAATTCCCAATAAGGCATCTCAGCAGTATCCCAAGAACGACTGAAGGCATTATGTTCAAACTATCGGGACTTCTTCTGCTCTTAAAATTTAACCAAATCAAAATAGCGTAAGTGTATCCAAGCTATCAAAGAAAGTAACAGATTTTTTTGCAAATGGTACCAAGTTTTCTATTTCAGGTCAACTAGAGGAGGTATAAAACTAAATTAAATACTACTATTTGTGTCCAGATTTTTAAAAGGGTGTATGTTGTTAAAGATTGCTGAAAATTTTTCTCCAATATACAAATAGCAGGCCAAACTATAAAGTCTTAAAAAAAACGAAAATATATAAAGTATTATTTTTTTTTCCCTGAAAAGACTATGACAATGTAAAACAAACAGATATTAATTAAAAAAAACTTTTTCAACAAAATTAGTCAAGTAAAGAACTGCATTAAACCAAAAATGACCAAATATCAAATCAAATAATCTAACAAGCGTAAAACTACCACAAATCAGCATCGATAAATAAATGAAACCCAAAACGAACAGAAATTACAGTAAATGAGTCAAACTCAAAACGAGCAGAAATTAACGTAAGTTGGGCTAACACAAGAAATTAACATAAGTTGGGCAAAACCCCTGTGCCTTCCCAAGACCAGAACATAATTTGTACTTTACTGAAAAAATATAAATGTTTTTACTTTTATAACTTTAATAAATCGAATAATATTAACATTTTGATTACTAAATATCAGTATATGTATATTAAACTGACAATGCACATTCATTTGTGTCTTTTTTTCAGTACAGTGCAAATTATGTTGTGCAAATTATATGTGAATTACAGTGCAAATCCTGATTCATCAAGGTCGGATGAGGAATCTGAAGATTTTTTCTCTCAGCTTCAGAGTCTTGTTGACACTATTCCATAAAAAGACTTTGTTGTAGTCCTTGGAGACTTCAATGCCATCTTGGGAAATGACAATAGTGGCAACGAAGATATTACGGGCAGATTTAGAATCGGACAGATGAAAAGCAGAGGAGAGCGACTCATTGAATATCGAGGCAATGACCTCTTTGTTACAGAAATAATGTTGAAACACCGGCAAAAGAGGAAAGTCATTGGGTGGTCTCCTGATGTAAGGACGGCCAATATGATTGAAACATGATACATACTGGTATCTAACAGGTGGAAATCTTTGTTCACAGACACAGTGACTCTCTCCAGTGGAAATTTTGACAGAGATCACTGCTTCCTTATTTCATAAATTGGTCTAAGGTTAAAGGCCGTTTTCTAATCGAAGCAAAAAGTCTCAATATTCCGTGTGGAGGCCTTGAAGGACCAGAAGACGAACCAAGAGTATAGAGACTAGCTAAATGAAAGACTATCAAAGATTATGCAAGAAACACCTGACCTATTTAGCCCATCCGACATTGATCAGCTTGTATTGCAAAGTAGCAGGGCTATATGTGAGACAACCGAGCTCGTTCTTGGCCGCAAATCTGCCAGTGATAAGCCATGGATTATCCCAGAGATTGTTGACATGAGCAACGAGAAACGAACTCTCCGAAACAAACAAGATCAAGAAAGCAAGGAAAGATTTAAGCAACTCAAACGCCAAATCGAGAAGAAAAAAAAATCCAATTTAGCACCCAGGGTAGACGGTAGACAAGCAGAATTACTTAGAGTATAATCTGACGTCGTCATCAATCTGCACCATCGAATAGTAACAGCTTTGTGGGAAACAAAATACTACTCCGAGTTCTGGTTAATATCTGTTATAGTCCGCTAGCACAAGAAAGGATCAAAAAGCCATTGCGACAACTACAGAGCCATATCATTTACTTTCCAATCCGCTAAAATACTCAACTAAAGCACTCCTAGACCGCATAAGAAACTTAGACAAGCCATGTGATATCTGACTATGTAGCTGGATTCTGTCAGAATAGATCCACTGTAGACCAAATATTTGCCATCAAACAAAGCATAGAACGGTATTTGGAATTCTATAAAGAACTATACCAAGGCTCACTACGGAATTCCCTTTGATATTATCAATCAAACAGTTCGTGGTAACGAACTGTAAGTAAGGAGCGACCCGGCTCAATGGTAACCGAAACTGTAGAAAACAGAATTTCGATACCAATAGATACATCAAAAGAATCAACTTTTAATGCTGATCTCAAATATATAAGTTTCATCAAGTTTAGTCCTACCTATCAAAAGTTACGCGATCAAAAGTTCAGCCTGAAAAAATTTGGCTGATTTTCGAAAAAAGGGGAAAAGACCCGCTAAAAGTTATAGAACCCTAATGAAAATCACACCGTCATATTCAGCGTATCAGAAAACCCTATTGCGGTGGTTTCAAGCTCCTATCTACAAAAATATGGAATTTTGCATTTTTTGCCAGAAGAAAGATCACGGATGTGTGTTTATTTGTTTGTTTGTTTGTTTGTTTGTTTTTTTTCCCAGGGGTGATCGTATCGACCCAGTGGTCCTAGAATATCGTGGGAGGGCTCATTCGAACGGAAAGTAAAAGTTCTAGTGCCCTTTTTAAGTGACAAAAAAATGGAGAGCAACTAGGCCCCCTCCCACGCTCATTTTTTTCCCAAAGTCACCCGATCAAAATTTTAAGATAACCATTTTATTCAGCATGGTCAAAAATATGATAACTATGTCTTTTAGGATGACTTAATCCCCTAAAGTCCCCGGGTGGGAGGACTGAAAGTTATGAACTTTACCCAATGTTAACATATAGTATTGGTTATTGGGAAGTATACAGACGTTTTCAGCGGGGATTTTTTCTGGTAGTGGGGGGGGGGGGTGTGGGTCGGGGGTTAGGTGGGAGGATCTTACCATGAAGGAAGCTTTCATGGGAGAAGGGACATTGCTATGAAGGGGGCGCCGGATTTCCAAGCATTATTTAAAAAAAGATCAGAAATTATATATATAAAAAAACAATTCTCTAACTGAAAGTAAGGAGCAACATCAAAACTTAAAACGACAGAAAAACATTACGTATATGATTGGGTTCATCCCCTAGTCAATACCTCGCTCTTTAAGCCAAAGATTATTTAGTACTTTCATAAGAGCTATTTATTCTAATGAACGGCATTTGTGATCAAGGGGTCATTTTTAAAGAATTGGAACAAAATTCGAACTTTAGCTTAAAGAGCAAGGTATTGACTAGGGGGCGAACCCTCTAATATACGTATTAAAAATATATAAATATAGAGGTTCGTTACGTAAGTTAATTCGTATGTTACGTATATTTATTTTCGTAAATAAAATAAAAATGTTCGTAAATAAAATTAAACAAGTTTCGAGAAAGACATTTAACCAAAGAAAAGTAAAATTAATATTCAATTTTTTTTTAATTATTCATGTACGGTGAGCCAAAATCAAAACCTGCATTAATTCAAAAACGTTCAAAAATTAAATAACAAAAAACAAGTTTTTTTTAACTGAAAGTAAAGAACGACGTTAAAACTTAAAACGAACAGAAATTATTCCGTATTTGAAAAGGGTTGTCCCCTCCTCAACGCCTCGATCTTTACGCTAAAGTTCGACTTTCTCACAACTCTATTTTTTTTAAACAATGAAAAACTTTAGCGTAAAGAGCGAGGCGTTGAGGAGGGGACAGCCCCTTTCATATACGGAATAATTTCTGTTCGTTTTCAGTTTTAACGTCGTTCCTTACTTTCAGTTAAAAAAATTTTTAATTTTATTTAATATTATAAGGAGTATGTATGAGAAGGTGAGAAGAATGGTGCAGACTAGTGAAGGACTTACTGAAAAGTTTTTTTTTACCTCTACAGGGGTTCTCCAAGGATATCTCCTCTCACACAATCTTTTCTGCCTATTCCTAAATAGTATGCTGGCACTTGTCCCTAATAGCACGGGAACAGTTTTGGGAGGATACCTTTTTGATCTACATGCCTATACTGATGACATTAATCGTCTGAATGGAAAAATAAAGGAGCTCCAAGCCAGAACAAACGCTATAGACGAAGCAGTTAGTTCTTTTGGAATGAAGATAAACACCAGAAAGACCAAGGTGATGAGAGTATAACGGCATGCAGAGACCGCCCCTCCCCTAACCAAAGTCACTGTCTGGGGCAAGGAAATTGAATGAGTCCGCCAGTTTATTTACCTAGGAAATGTGCTGACATCCATTAACGACCCCTTAAAGACAACAAACAACACCCAGCTGTTGTCTTTGCACGATTCAAGTCACTGCGCTCTATTTGGAAAAATAAATACCTCCTTTAAAACTGAAGATTTGACTCTTCCGTGCCTTAGTGATTCCAGTTGCAACGTACAGAGCAGAGACATGGAATCTAAAAGTCGATGACAAGTATTGACTGGCGGTATTTGAAACTAAATTGCTCCGTAATCTCAATGGCATCACTGACCTTGACCGAGCATCAAACGAACAACTACTGTCCTCCTTGAATTACCCTCAAACCATCAAACCCCAACAGCTTCGTGGGTGAGGACACGTTCAGCGTATGTCCCCAGTCCAACTACCCAAAATAGCTTTTAACGGAAGAATAAATACCTCTGACCCAAGGGGATGACCTCCCAAGTGCTGATGGGAAAACTTTCCTGACCACCCCACCCCAGCACTGCTGAGGACTGCAGTAAACAGGGAGGCATACCGAAAATATTGTTATGATACCATTAGAGGAGAAGCCCTGAATCGGCCAACCCAGCCGAATGAGAGTTAAGTCAGTAAGTAAGTATTTGAGACGTTACACGGATGAAGAAATTTCACTTTGAAATTATGGGAGGATGAATTTAGGCGCTTTTTTATATCCTGTTTACATTGATAGAAATTTACAGTTACTCCAGAAATTGAAAATGTAAGTAAAACACCATTTCTAGATGTGTTAATTGTTCGCAGCAATGGTAAAGAAGGTGGTACAGAAGATCAGTACAAAACAATAGATGTTTTCATTTAAGTTTAATCACCCCCTACAATTTTAAAGATGTACTGTAACTTGTCTCGTTGTTCGTGGCCTAAACTTTTGCTCTGAGTTTAATGTCACAACTGAATTAAATTTTATCAGAGATATTGCTTATTTACTTACTTAACTCCCATCTGGCCGGGTTGGCCGATTCGGGGCTTCTCCTATAATGGCATCATAACACTATTTTTGCTATGCCTCCTGTTTGTTGCAGTCCTCAGCAGTTCTTGGGTTGGATGGTCAAAGAACTTTTCCGACTTGTGCTTGGAAGGTCTTCTTCTGGGGCGAAAGACATTTATTCTTCCCTCAAGGGCTATTTTAGGCATTTGGGCTGGGGACATACACTGAACGTGTCCTAACCATTGAAGCTGTTGGAGTTTGATGGTCTGCATGATGGTTTGAGGGTAATCCAAGGAGGACAGCAATTGTTCGTTATATACTTGGTTAAGGTAAGTGATACCACTGACTTTTCGGAGCGATTTAGTTTCAAAAGCCGCCAATCGGTGTTTGTCTTCGGCTTCTAGATTCCATGTCTCTGCTCCATACGTTGCAACTGGGATCACCAAGGCATGGAAGAGTCAAATCTTCAGTTTTAAGGGAAGGTATTTATTTTTCCAAATAGCGCGGCGTGACTTGAAGCATGCGGTGGCAAGAGCCAGGCGTCGTTTGATGTCTTTTGAGGAGTTGTTTGTGGATGTCAGCACACTTCCTAGGTAAATAAATTGGTCGATCCACTTGATTTCCTCGCCCGGAATAGTGACTTTGGTGAAGGGGGGACTAGTCTCTGCACGCCGTGTTACTCTCATCACCTTGGTCTTGCAGGCATTTATCTTCATTCTATAGCAACTAGATGCTTTGTTGATAGTGTTTGCGATGGCTTGGAGTTCCATTATTTTTTCATTCAGGCGATTAATGTCATCAGCATATGCAAGTAGGTCAAAAAGGTATCCTCCCAAGACTATTCCCGTGTTATCGGGGTCAAGTGCCAGCACAATGTTTAGGAATAGGCAGAAAAGAGTGGGTGAGAGGAGGCATCATTGGAGAACACCTGTAGAGGTAGAAAACTCCTCAGTGAGTCCTTCATTAGTCTGCACCCTGCTACTCGTCTTTTCGTACATACTTCTTGTAATATCGATAATATCAGAGGGAATTCCGTAGTGAGCCAAGATATGCCAGAGATCATCTCGCCACATCAGGTCAAAGGCTTGCTTAAAGTCGATGAACAGTTGGTATAACTCTCTACCGAATTCCAAATATCGTTCAATGATTTATTTAATGACAAATATTTGGTTTATAGTGGATCTATTCTGACGGAATCCGGCTTGATATTCGGGTATAACATGTCTTGTCATGTTTCTTTTGCGATCTAGGAGTATTTTTGTGAGGATTTTAGCGGGTTGGCAAGTAAGTATATCAGACATATACTTTTTGGAAACGGTTATCCCATCCTTTTTGTATTGAAGTACAATTAACCTTAGGTTAGAAAGACACTGTCTTAAAATCAAAGGTTTTTTATCATGTGTTGTTCCTAATAAACCTTCAAATGTAGTCTATCTTCCATATTTTCCAAGAATAATTACGAATTTAAAAAAAGTTGGCCCACAAAATAATATGCATGCAGTTTTTGCTGGTAATTTAAAA